>PVJS01006633.1:0-59056 GCA_004027185.1 Glis glis
AAAACAAAACACACACACACACACACACACACACACACACACACCACACACACACACCACCACCACCACCACCACCACCACCACCACCACCAACAACAACAACAACAAAAACCCCAAAAAACCAAACTGAGTCTCTTCTTGAATGTAGCTCATGGTTTTTCAAACAGAAACCTATCAAAAGAACCTGTAAGAGCCGGGCATGGCGGTGCATGCTTGTAATCCCAGTACTTGGGAGACTGAGACAGGAGGATTGCAGGTTTGCTGCCAACCTCAGCTACTTAGTGAGGCCCTCTGCAACAAACAAACAAACAAGCAAACAGACAGACAGACAAACAGGAAAAGATCTTAATTAGCTGTCTCTCACAGAACCCTGTTATCCACATTGACATATCATTTTGTAAGCTAAATGCAATGAATATTGAGCATCTGTCACATACATAACATTTCTGGAGATTCTGTGTAAGGCATAGTCCGTGTCCAGGAGGACCTTTCAAAGGAGTTAGAGAGAAGGGACAGGTGCATAAAGATATGGACAACACTGCATGGTAGTATGTGTGAGGTCGTGAGGATGGCATGGCAACTGGGGGTGTATGATATTGGAGGAAGGGGAGATTTCTGCGGCAGGGAATGTTTGGGATGACCTAGAGGATGAAAGGCAGAGAGCCCAGGGGGCCTTGAAATGTGAGTACCATTTACAGAAACTGTATAAAGGAGGAAGTATTGTTTGGAGAGGGAGAATAATTAAATGAGTGGAGTCAGCCAGGTGTGGAGGCTCATGCCTATAATCCCAGTACTTGGGAGGCTGAGACAGGAGGGTCGCAGGTTTGAGGCCAGTCTCAGCAACTTAGAAAGACCTGGTTTTAAAATAAAAAATAAAATAGGGCTAGGGGTGTAGTTCACAGAGGTAGAATGCCCCCTGGTTTCAATCCCCAGTACCAAAAAAAAAAAAAAAAAAGAATGGAATCCAAATTGTTTCTGTGTTTCATAAATACTCCACAATACTGTACCCAGAATCTTTGTCCTCTTTCTCTTTTAAGAACTCCAGCCTTTACCCAGGGAAGCCCTGGATGCCATTACTGGTGTGGGAGGTCAGTGGGGACACAGTGATGGGAGTTACTCATTTTAGACAGCTCCCATGGTGGAGGTGGATTTCTGCTGGACGCTGTAGGCTGGCCCGTGGCATTTCAAAGCCCGACCCCTTCAAATGTGCAGGACAGAGGATGATCTGTCTTCACCAGCAGTGGGTAACTAGCCAGTAGTCCCTAGGTACTGTACAATCCAGATACCTGTCCAGGGAGTAAAATCAGTTCCTTAAGCCAAAATATCTAAGTGAGGTTGGGCTCCCTAGAAGCAGAGCCTGTGCCAGGGACTGGAGTGCCTGCGATCTATGGAGAGGAGAATCTCAGAGACTGAGAGAAGTGAGGAGAGGAGGGATGGAGCTCAGGTGAAGTCTCTCCCTGGCTTGATCTAGGGGAGGAGGTGAGGTGATGGGACTGGGCTCTGGGACATAGAGTTGTACAGCAGAGTGTCCCCTCTTTGAGGTAAGAGGCTATGCTTTTGAAGTCAGTGTTGGTTGTGGGCTCTGGTGGGAGGAGCAAGGACTTGGAGAAAAGGAGTAGGTGTAAGTCACTGGTAGCAATATTCCTAGCAGCTGGATAGCTCACTTAGTAAACCGACCTGGGCAGAACTAGGCATGCACACCACAGTATCTACTACAACTACTACAATGTCAGTGTAAGAACTTACATTATTTCACAGCATTGGCCATTCTTCATCTGAACCCACCTCCCTGGGCTCAGATTGGGCATCAACCACCCCTCCTTAAACAGGGTCTGTCATAGTTTAGATGTAGAATGTCCCCTGAAGAGCTCATGTATTAATGTTCAGAATTGATATAATTAAGTCATGAGGATTGTAATCTCATCAGTGGATACATCTATTGTAATGAGTTTACTAGGTGGTAACCTAAGCAGGTGGCTGGAGGAGGTGGGGACCTGGGGGTTGTGCCTTGGGGCTTGTACTTTTGTCCTTAGATCCTCTTGCTTTCTCTCTCCTGCTTCTGGCCTCCATGACATGAGAGCAGAGCCCTTGCTCTCTCCTCGCTGCTTCCTGCTGTCACACCCTGAGCCTGACATGGACTGAACCCCTGAAATCTCCAGAACTGTGAGCAGCTACATCTTCTTCTCTCTGAGTTGTGGTGGTTGGGTGTTTTGGATAACAGCAGTGATAATGCTGACTAAACATGGCCAATCTCAAAGTCTTCTCCAGGCAACCACACAAAGCAGAGGTCAAAGCTTTGACGTTTCTTTTCCTTGCTGCAGGCTGATGGCTCTCCAAGGAAGGGCAGGGCGTCCCCATTCCAATCTCTGTGGATGAAAACAACGCAGCTAAGGGCCCTCAGTACCAGCAGACTTAGGAGTCAGGAATTGGGGCAGAGTGTGTGTACGTTTCCTCCTTCCCGTTATATGAGGAAGTCGCATTGACCTCAAACATTAAACGTCTTTGATTTATGTATTTTGAAAATTGATTCATACTGAATCCATTTATAGTATCAGACCAATATACTTCCTCATTAAGTGGAAAAGCAAACCAGAGACAAATCTATTTCAGAGTCTCAGGTTTTCTTACTGCAGTTGAACCATGAAGCCTTTCACAGTGAGTGTAAAAAGAAATGGAGCAATATGATTTAAAATTCTTACAAATTCTGATGGTACAATGTGGGATAGGTGGAAGTAAAGAGAGGGAGGGAGAATGACTGAATGACTGAAAACAAACAACCCCAAACCCCAGGATTGTGTTAAAAAAACAAAACAATTTGCTCAAAATTGACCCTTCTTAGAAATTTTTTACACATGGTTATGCAAAACAAGGATGATAGGGTGCAAATCATTCTGTAACCAGTTTCTTTTAAATTAATAATGATTAGCCAGGCGTGGTGGTGCACACCTGTAATTCCAGTACTTGGGAGGCTGAGACAGGAGGATCACAGGTTTGAGGACAGCCTCAGCAAGTAGTGAGACTCTTATCAACCTAGAGAGATCCTGTTTCAAAACAAAAAATAAAAAGGGCTGGAGATGTAGCTCAGAGGTAGAATGCCCCGGGTTCAATCCCCACAAAAAAGAAAAAGAAAAAAAATTAAATTAATAAAGATTACTTTCATCTGTTCTACTTTTTTAAAAATAAAACATACCCTTAAATGGCTAGTCTTCAATTTTATAAATGTGTCCTGGTGCATTTAATTAACCTATTGAACAGTTAACCTACTTCCACGGCAGTGACATTTTGATTTACTCATGTACAGTGCTGATCAAAGGATCCTGAATGAATACTCTGGATTCAGATTGTTTGCTTAAAGAATTGCCTTTTGTTATTGAATGAAATTTGTCAAAGTAAATTTGCATTTTGCAACAAAAAATGTACTAAGTGGCATGTTCCTGACGATGTGACCAAGACCGGTGCCATTTAAAAGCATCATTTTATTTTAAAATTATCCAACAAATATGTACTTCCACAAGGCAGAATTTTCCATTCCAAAGCTTCTGAGGTTAAGGAAATTGGAATAATCCTTATTTCCACAGTAAAATTAAAAATAATGCCACAGTAAAGGCATATACTAAGCAGTTAGTGACTCCAAGAAAATGATTTTAATTAGAGAAAACCAAACAAATGACAGTTAATCATAAGCCTTTTTTTCATAAATCATTCGTTACTAAGAAAATTTGAGAAATATTTTTTATGAAAGTCAATACGAGCCACACTATCATCCAGGTTCTCTGCTGTAGGAGACAGCTCTGCTCCCAGCTGGTGGGTCTTCCAAGTTCTTGCTTCTAAATTAAGTATGGTGCCACTGGGTGGTCTTTATGGTTCCTCCTGTCCCAAGAACAGAAATTATAATTGTAACAGAAAGATGCAGAAATTCACATGAAGATAGTCCCATGGCTAGGGGTATTGTATTTCTATGATTCTGAGCTCTTCAGAACACACACACACACACACACACACACACACACACACACACTCACACGCGATTTAATTTAAAACAAAATATCAAATCCTAATCAAAAGATTGATTCAAACTCAACTATATCACCAACTAGCTGTCTTAGATTTCACCTTTATGTATGTTGAGTTTCTGGCACAAAATGAAGGATTAAATTTGGAACAGAAGGGGATTCATAGACTTTACTGAAAAGTACTTTGTTGACACAATCCAACCCTTGATATCCTTCCTTCCTTCCTTCCTTCCTTCCTTCCTTCCTTCCTTCCTCCCTCCCTCCCTCCCTCCCTCCCTTCCTCCCTTCTCTTCCTTCCTTCTTTCTCTTTCCCTCCTTCCCTCCTTTCTTCCTCCCTCCCTCCCTCTCTCCCTCTTTCTCTCTCTCTCTCTCTCTCTCTCTCTCTCTCTTTCTTTCTTTCTTGTGGTTCTGGGGATTGAACTCAGGGATATTCTACCTCTGAGCTACACCCCCAGCCCTATTTTTATTTTTTATGTTGAAACAGGGTCTCACTAAGGTGCGGAGGGCCTTGCTAAGTTACTGAGGCTGGCTATGAAGTTGCGTTCCTCCTGCCTCAGCCTCTCAAATACTGGGATTACAGGCATGCATCATCACACCTGGTTCAATCCTTCATTTTCTTCTTTTTTTTTTCTTTTTTTTGTGGTACCGGGGATTGAACCCAGGGGCGTTCTACCTCCACGCTACACCCCCGGCCCTATTTTTTTATGCTTTATTTTGAAACCGGGTCTCACAAAGTTGCGGAGGGCCTCACTAGGTAGAGAGAGAGAGAGAGAGAGAGAGAGAGAGAGAGAAGAGAGAGGAGAGAGAGAGAGAGAGATCGCGCGAACCTGGATCCTCCAGTCTCCGCCTCCCAAAGTACTGGGATTACAAGCGTGCGCCACCACGCCCGGCCCAATCCTTCATTTTCTAAATAGGAAACTTCATTCTGGAGTGAGTAAGGGACCTATTTGGAGTAAAATAAGGAATATGGAGCCGAGTGTGGTGGCGCACACTTGTAATCCCAGTACTTGGGAGGCTGAGACAGGAGGATCTGGGTTCGTGGCCAGCCTCAGCTAATTAGTGAGGCCCTCCACAACTTTGTGAGACCCGGTTTCAAAATAAAGGATAAAATATAGGGCCGGGGGTGTAGCTCTGAGGTAGAACGCCCCTGGGTTCAATCCTCGGTACCATGCAAAAAAAAAAAAAAAAAAAAAAAAAGGAGTATGGGACAGCCATGTGTGGAGGCACACGCTTGTAATCCCAGTACTTGGGAGGCTGAGACAGGAGGAATGCAGGTTCGTGGCCAGTCTCAGCAACTTGTGAGGCCCTCTGCAACCTCGTGAGACCCTGTTTCAAAATAAAAGAATAAAATAGGGCTGGGGGAATAGCTTGGAGGTAGAATGTCCCTAGGTTCCATTCCCAGTATCACCAAAAAAATAAATAAATAAGTAAAAAGAGTACGGGACAGAGCTCAGGTTCATGCCCAGGTTGCTTAATATCCAAACCCAGTGTTCCATCACGTGACTATCAATCCCTACAACTATCTTGCTCTAATATTTATGAATTTACAGTTATCCAGACTAGAGTTTGTATTGCTATAAATGTTATAAGCTAGAATCCTATAAATTTGTCATTTTTTTAGGTTGTTCAAAATTGGCAGTTAGCTAAACCAGACTTGAATGCTCTTTAATCAGGAGAATGGTTGTTTTGTTCTTCATCCCTTGAGAACAAATTTAAACCATGATCTAGCTTTCTTGAGTCTACATCTGCCAGCTCTCAGACTCAATCCTGTGGCTAGAACCATGACCCAAAATAGCAACACAGCAAAATAGACACAAACAAGTGGTAACATGAGGGTAAGCCAACCATGGTGGAGCAGCCGGTGCTGTTTATGAGATCCACATCTTAAAATAGGAGCAGGGATGGTCTCGTGGACACAGTCCTAGTTTGAAATAAAATATATTATTTCAAACGTCAGCTGTCCTTGCAGCTAATGTGAATGTAGCTTTGCAGCAAGTTACTTTGTAGATGGCAGAGTTATCAACAGAGCTGTCTGCAACTGAGCCCATGCTGGGATGGTTTAGGCTCCTTCTCTGGAAGCTAAAGGCTTTCATCAAGTCTGAGCTTGCAGACAGCTGTAGTGCTTTCTTCCCATGCAGTGGGGTGGGGTGGGAGATGCAGGAGGATTCTCCCATCCCAGGCATTTTCTCTGATGTAGATGTTGTTGGGTGGCTTAGGTGTTATCAGCCGCTAGAATCATCAGTACAACAAGGGTGGGTCGACAACTATGCAGCAAGCTGAGAACTGCAAGTTGTTTGACCATGTAGAAATTCACACTGTGTTTGCCGCAGGGCTGGGGAGTGAGGCTCTCTATTCTGCTTGATTTTCTTCTTTATGAACACAGGCATTTATTTTTATTTATTTTATTTTTTGGTACTGGGGATTCAACCCAAGGGTATTTTACCTCTGAGCTACACCCCTAGACCTTTTTATTTTAAAACAGGGTCTTAGCTGGGTGTGGTGGCGCACGCTTGTAATCCCAGTACTTGGGAGGCTGAGACAGGAGGATCAGGGTTCGCGGCCAGCCTCAGCTACTTAGTGAGGCCCTCTGCAACTTAGTGAGACCCTGTTTCAAAATAAAGAATAAAAAAATAGAGCTGGGGGTGTAGCTCAGAGTTCAATCCCTAGTACCGCAAAAAAAAAAACCAAAAAAAAAAACACCCAAAAAACCAGGGTCTTGTTAAGTTGCTAAGGGTCTTCCTAAATTGCTGAGGCTGGCCTTGAACCTGTAATCCTCATATCTCAGCCTCCCAAGTACTGGGATTACAGGTGTATGCCACTGTGGCCAGCAAACACAGGCATTTCTACTAGAGTTCCTAGACAAGTTATCTGAGGGATAAGAAAGAATTACCCCATTCCCATATACTGATTAAGTCCGAGTGTGAATTTTGCTCCAACTGACTCATTGGCACAAAAGAATAGTTAAGTAGACCATTACTCTAGCTACCAGAAAATTCTTTGATGAAAGGGACTGCCCATCAGTTCCTTATAAATTATGATGCTACGGCGGTGAATGTTTCCAGTAAAGGGCCAGGTAAGTATTTTCACCTTTGCTGACCAGATAGCCTGTTGAAACTGTTCAACTCTACCATTGTAGGGTGAAAACAACCCGAGGCAAGAAGGAAACAGATGGGTGTGGCTGTGTTCCAACAAGAGGGAGTGTTTCCAAAAAGAGGAGCAAGACACATTTGTATTCCTCTCTCTCTCCCAGAGAACAAAGGCCTAGTTCGTATCTTCTATAGAAGTAAATGGTGCTAACCTATCCTAAGAGAGTTACCCAGCTAAAAATATCTTTGATTTCTTTTTCTTCCTGACTTTTAACATTTCCCCAATAATCACTATTGTTGATTGCACCTTTTTGATGTCTTTTCTGTCATCTTTTCAGGAAGGACTTTTAAGATCAACCTAGCTAAAACAAGTTCAACCTATTTATTTTCTGTCTCATGGTGATGCATATTTCCTTAATAGCTCAAGTTACAGCCTGAAGTTGCCTTATTTATTTGTTTACTTGTTTTTTATTTATTTTCCATAGTGGAATATATACTTTTCCAGAATGAGGACTTTCCCTCTCTCTCTTTTTATGCTGCAAAATAGTGCTGGATACAAGACACAAGCAGGTACTCAGCAAATATCTATTGAAAGAAAAACTTGAACCAGTCCTCCTGGCACCTAATTCCCCATTTCTCTAGTGCATTCTTCACATGAATTTTACAGACATTAAATCAGTCAAGGCCTAATAACAAAAAGATGGCAATCTTAGCTGGGCATGGTGGCAGGTGCCTATAATCCCATACTTGGGAGACTGAGACAGGAGGATTGCAGGTTTGAGGCCAGCCTCAGCAACTTAGCAAGACCCTCAGCAACTTATTGAGACCCTGTTTCAAAATAAAAAGGGCTGGGAGTGTAGCTCAGAGGTAGAATGCCCCTCAGTTCAATCCCCAGAAATAAAATAAATAAAAAAGAAGGAATAAAAAAAAATGGATTGGGGTGTGGCTCAGGGGTAGAATGCTCCTGGGTTCAATCCCCAGTACCACACATACACATAAAAAAAAAATAGGAAAAAGAAACAACACAAACAACAATAGTGGATATTTCCCCTTTTGTGTAACTGACAGCATAATTTGGTAATCAGAGTTCCTTTTTCTACCGCACATTCTATTTCTGTCTTCTTTTCTCTTTGCCAGCACTGGGATCAAACAGGGATTCTCTCCTGGTAGGATAATCCAAGCTTTCATTCTTCCAAGATCCTAAAATAAATAAAGCAAATCAATCCCAGAGTCTTAGGAGTGTCTGTTTCCTGCTGTCGTTTTTGGCACTATTAATAGACCCAGCAGAAAACATATGGCAACACAAATGAAGAGAATTCAAGTAGCAGTAAATACAGGGACAACACACAAAGGTGTGGGCAGAGTGCAGCCAAGACCTGAGCTAGGATTCTGTAGTCCCCCAGGCTGCTCACAGGGCAACCCCCAGGCCCGAGAAGGAAGGAGCCGTCCCTATGAGGAGGAATGAGAGGGCTTCATGGAGGATACATCTCCAGAGGGACTATGTTTTCAGGTGAAGGGAGAGTCATCCTGCAGTGGCCTGCAGGGCAGGGTCTGGGGGAGTTCCCTGACGTCACTCTTCTCTCCCTGATACTGCTCAGGCTCTCTGCTGGTCAAAACCACACAGAAGCCAGAGAACAGAAAAGCTGCTTGGTGTGGACCATACAGAGCGGCTTCTCAAGAGCAGATGAGTGGAGGACAGTGACAGAGGATCTTGAAGGGCAAAGAAAAGATCTCTGAAGTCAGGCATGGTGGCACACGCTTGTAATCCCAGTGCTTGGGAGGCTGAGACAGGAGGATCGCAGGTTTGCGGCCAGCCTCAGCTACTTAGTGAGGCCCTCTTCAATTTAGTGAGACCCTGTTTCAAAATAAAGAATAAAAAAAAAATAGGGCTGGGGGTGTAGCTCAGAGGTAGAATGCCCCTGGGTTCAATCCCCAGTACCACAAAATAAAAGAAAGAGAGAGAGAGAGAGAGAGAGAGAGAGAGAGAGAGAGAATCTCTGGCCCCTTGATATTCCTAACACAAGCCAAATGATCTTTTTTATTTTATTTCATTTTATTTTTGTAGTCCTGGGGATTGAACCCAGGGGCATTCTACCTCTGAGCTACACCCCCCCAGTCCTTTATATTTTTTATTGTTTTGAAATAGGGTTACTAGGGTACTGAGAGTCTTTCTATGTTGTTGAGGCTGTCCTCGAACCTGTGATCCTCCTGTCTCAGCCTCCCAAGTACCAGGATTATAGGTGTGCACTACTACACTCGACTCAAGTCAAAGGACTCTTAAAGTTCTACCTTTGATAGCGTCTTGTCATTGACAGAATAAAACCTGAACTACTTTAACCTGATGCCTACATCCTCTCACGTTCTTCCTTCAACACAACCTCCCTGCCTTGCTTTTCACATCTTTTCCCATCCATGCTATTTGTGCTATCTACTTTATATTTTTGTTTTCCTTTGTAAATCATAGCACAAAGCAATTTTCCCTTATCTGTTCTTCCACTTCAGTTAAAAATTCCTTCCTAGCCGGGCTTGGTGGCACACGCTTGTAATCCCAGTACTTGAGAGGCTGAGACTGGAGCATCCAGGTTCGCGGCCAGCCTCAGCTAGTTAGTGAGGCCCTCCGCAACTTCGGGAGACCCGGTTTCAAAATAAAGGATAAAAAATAGGGCCAGGGGTGTAGCTTGGAGGTAGAAAGCCCCTGGGTTCAACCCCTGGTACCACAAAAAAGAAAAAAATTCCTTCCTCTTGTCAAGGGTACATTCGATTGTAGTTCCTTCTCCCCATCTCTCGTTGTACTTATTCCACAATCTACTTGTGTGTAATGTACCCTCTACTGTATTCATGAATTGTATTAGATGCTTTGATTGTATCATTTACTTCTCATAGGAATCCAGCAATAGGGCTATTTTTTATCCCATATCACAAATAAAGAGCACTAGCTGTAACTATTGTACCCCACTGATGAAGCTCAGCATAACTAATGGGGGAACGGTTGGTGTGTTGAGCCTCCTCGTGTGATATAATGCCAGGCACACAGTGCCTCCTAAAAAGGATTCTTGCCAAAACAATTAGCCTGCATCCCATGGAGCCTTTAGATCTGAAGATCAATTTGCAGGAAATATGGAGAATAGAGGATCATGTTAAAATTCAACATGGAAAAGAAACAATGGGACCAAAATATGAAATAGGACCTCCCATAAGACAATTGGTCTGATTTCTGCTAAGTCAACTTTTTTGGGGCAGGGGGAAGGAGATGGAGAACTAGTTTAGATTAAGAGATACAGCAGATATAACCACCAAATTCAAGGTGTTGTCTTTGATGGATCCCTGTTTGCCCGAAGTTATAAAGTATGCAGCAGCAGAGGTGTAATTCAAGCTTATCTCGTTTTGCCTGAGGTTGTCCTGCCCATATTCCCCTTGGCACTCCCTGCTCCCATCCTAGCCCTTCTGTGGCAAAGTTTTCTGACTTCAAGTACCTGAGACAATTCTGAGGGGCTGTCTTTTGACCCATGCAAGTCCAGAAGGGGCTGGAAGTAATGGCCTTGAGTAGCCTTAGCCAACAAAGGAGGGAGTTGGAGGATCAATATCTCAGCTTCTTCTTTTGGGTGAACTCTGAGAAGTGATTGCTGCCATTTCCCTGAGGTACCAGTGAGATTTATTTCCACTGACTCAAGGAATCAGTTTTCTCCCTAACGCACAGTCTACAGGCTCTTTCTTCCCGGTCTTACTTCCCCATTCTTCAGAGCTTCCTGGGATCAGTTTCCAAGAAAATCACGGACACTCACAGCCTTTCCTTGAGGTCAGCTTCTGGGGGGAATTGAGCTTAAAAGGATGCCAAAATGCCTGTTCTGTTCACCAGGTATGGTGGTACATGCTTGTAATCCCAGTACTTGGGAGACTGAAACAGGAGAATTGCAGGTTCAAAGCCAGCCTAGGAAACTTAGCGAGGCTCTCAGCAACCTAGTGAGACTCTGTTTCCAAATAAGTAAAAATCGGGTTAGGGATGTAGCTCAGAGATAGAATGCCTCTGGGTTCAATCCCCATACCAAAAACAAAAACAAAACAAAACAAAAAACTCCTGCTTTGTTCACGCTAGATAACACTGCCTATTTATCATCTCTCTGTGATTTAGAGGGTTAGGGGCTGTATGACATGATGCATAGAAAGGGACTGGGTTTTGCAGTCACACAAATGTAGGGTTCCTCCTGGTGTTGCAGAAATTTTCTGGAATAATCGATCCAAAGGCCAAGTAAGGTGGAAAAGAGGAAGTTTATAACACTAGCGGGCTCAGAGCTAGAATCGCTCCCCAAAGCTCTGGCCCCGAGCTCTTATTTTATAGATTTGGAACAAAGGATGGAAGCAGGCAGGCGGGCTTACAGAGGTTGAAACATGACAGTCAGTGATTGAGGGTCATTGGAGGACCTACGTGACAGACGTGTCTTAAGAACTGCCAGAGCCATGGAAGGTTGTTAGTTAGGAATTTAGGCTTTAGGATAGGAGAAGGGGAGTTTCCTGCTCCCTCCCCAGTCCAGCCAGTGGGCTCAGCAGAGGAGAGTGTGCCTTGCAAACTAATGGACCAGCCCTCACTTTAGGCAATCCAGGACTCAGGACCCCACCCTCCCTAAATGTAAACAGAGCCTCAGCCTGATAAAGGAGAGACAAGACAACTTAATGCAACCACTTTCCTGCTCTCTGTAACACTGCCAGGTGTGATAAATCTCGCCCAAGGTATAAGAAGGTTGGAATGTCTTTGTTCCAGGCTCAGGAAAGGGTGGGGGGAGTAACTGCCTGAGGCTGTCAGCCGATTAAAGAAGGACCTGCACTCTGGAGTTTCTTTTTGCCCTGAAATCAGGCTGTGGGAAACACTCTCTTGTAACACTAGGGGAAGGCGGTGAATTTTGGCCTTCCAATTTAGTAACTTTCTCTATTCTACCACACTGGCTTTTTTTTGGTACTGGGGATTTAACCCAGGGGTATTCTACCTGTGAGCTACACCCCCCTCCTTTTTTGTTGTTTGTTTTGAAACAGGGTCTTACTTGGGTGATGAGAATCTCACTGAATTGCCTAGGCTGTCCTCAAACCTGCGATCCTCCTGTCTCAGCCTCCCCACGTACGGGGATTACAGGTGTCCGCCCCCACACCTGGCTTGGCTTCCTTCACCTGCTAACTCTTTGAGCCTCAACATTCTCATTGGTGAAGTAGGTTAACAAGAGAGAAGTTTCCCTATTTAGACTTTTTGTGTGTGTGTGCGTGGTACTTGGGATTGAACCCAGGGTCAGTCTACCTTTGAGCTACACTTTAGCCCTGTTTTATTGTTTTGAAACAGGGTCTGGCTAGCTTGCTGAGAGTCCCTCTAAGCTGCTGAGCCTGACCTCAAACCTGTGATTCTCCTGTCTCAGCCTCCCAAGTACTGGAATTACAGGCATGGGCCACCATGCCTGGCTTCTATTTATACTTTCGACTTATGAACCTGTGTAAGTACAGATCTTGTTCCATCTAATGCTATTTCTGGCACTAGATTTGTTTATGAGCACCCAGGAGGGTTCATCAATCCAGGTAATAATACAAAAGAAACTGGTGGCAAGACGTTAGCAATGGCTTGAATAAAGTCATTTTGGACTTTTGCATAAATGGACATAGAACAGCTCCTAGGAACATGACGTGCTGGCTAGTCGGGGAGGTTCTGTGCCCTTTGGGTGGAGATGGTGTGAGAATGACGTCACAGTGTAAGGAACAGCCCCACGCCTGACGACAGGTGCTGGTGAAGGGGAGCCAGTGTGGTTAGATGTCTCACTCTGAAGTTCCTCGATGGCAGAAGTGGTGTTTGATTCATTTCAGATACTTCCTTATAGTAGTGGTACGAAAATGAACCACACACTTTTCAACTTTCTTTTTTTCTTTTTTGTGGTACTGGGGATTGAACCCAGGGGCATTCTACCTCTCAGCTACACTCCCAGCCCTGTTTTTTATTCTTTGTTTTGAAACAGGGCCTCACTAAGTTGCAGAGGACCTCACTAAGTAGTTGAGGCTGGCTGTGAACCTGCGATCCTACTGTCTCAGCCTCCCAAGTACTGGGATTACATGCGTACACCACTACACCTGACTTCTTTCTTTTATTTATACATTTGCAGCATTCATAGTTCATAATATAACACACAAACCAAGTAACCAGCAGTGCCCTGTGCTGCAATGCAGCTTACCGAATGTGACGTCAGCTGGTTCGACCTCCTGAGAGCAAGCTTCCTTCTTTCATTTCTCTGTTCCATCATCACTGGGACTGTTTCAGTTCAGCTAACTTTTTCACACCATCTCTTACGGGAGACTTCCTCTCTTCATTCTAAGCCTTTGGATCTCAGGTTTTACCTAACATCTTGCTCATCCCTGTCTCCTGACCACACTGAGGTGTTTTCTGGAATTTGAAAAAAAAATTTTTTATATTCTTATTACTGATTTCATCTAATTTCCAACTTCAGCACATACCATAATGACTAATGATATATTTACAACTACAAATTAATTTTCTCTTAATAATAATTTAATGATATGATTTGGTGGCTCTCACCTCTTGCATTTCATGAACTCTTCTCAAGAAACGCCTATCATTAATCCTTCTAATTCTTTTTTTTTTGGCACTGGGGATTGAACCCAGGGGCATTTTACCTCCAAGCTGCACCCCCAGACCTATTTTATTCTTTATTTTGAAACAGGGTCTCATTAAGTTGCGGAGGGCCTCACAAGTAGCTGAGACTGGCTGCGAACCTGTGATCCTTCTGACTCAGTCTCCCAAGTAGTGGGATTATAAGCGTGTGCCACCACGCCTGGCTCTTCTAATTCTAAAATTGTCTTCTTTTACTCTTTCTTTCTTTTCATCAGGTTAATTACCCACATAAACACAATGGTGTCTTACTCTGTGGGTTTAGCTCAAGACCAGAGCTGTCCAATAGAAATTTCCAACACAATTGAAATATCCTGTATTTGGGCTGTCCAATAAAGTAGTCGCCAGTGATGTGTGGCTACTGAGCACTTGAAATGTGGCTGATAGGCCTAATGAAACTTTAACTTAGTTTAAATTTAAATAGTCATACGTGGCTGGTTATAGTGACACATGCCTATAATCCCAGTACTTGGGAGGCTTAGACAGGAGAGTCTCAGGTTCAAGGCCAGCCTCAGCAACTTAGTGAGGCCCTCAATAACTTAGCGAGACCCTGTTTCCAAATAAAAAATAAGATAGGGTTGGGGGTGTCGCTCAGAGGTAGAATTCCACTGGGTTCCATCCCCAGTACCACAAAAATGAAAGGAAGGAAGGAAGGAAGGAAGGAAGGAAGGAAGGAAGGGGAAAGCAGTATGTGGCTAGTGGCTACCACATCTAGATTTTGTTTTAGTTTATATGACAGAAACATTTTAATATTTATCTGTTTTAATTTTTCCTTCAGATTTTATATAATGTAGCCTAGATTACTGTGAACAACAACAAAAAGAAGGCTCTTTGCAATTAATATATTCCAAAATTATTGATTACTACTGTACTCTAAAATATTTCAAAAGAAACTTAGGGAAAGAAATGTGACTTATGAAATCATCTCTTTTCTCCTGACTAATACATGAATTGGTTTGGTCATTCAGCAATCCATTCCTGTACATAAAGTGGGAAAAAAGAATATCATGTCACCCACGGAATGGTTTTTAGCTGAGGAGAATTTTACACAGAAGCCAAGGACTTGTTCAACTTGCCCCTAAATAAAGTTGTGAAATAAAGGAAACATTTTGGGTTGCCTCTTACCTCTTTTTCCTCTCTCCTCTTGGCATCTCCCTTCCACTCCGGGGCCCAGTGCCATCGCATTTCCCCAGCTGTCCATACTGCCACGTCCCCTTCACTCTGTCCCACTGTGAACCGCACTGTGTACCCTCTAACTAACTCATTTACACTAATATGTTAATATCGATGAGATTGCATTTTCTCCCTATGGGAAACTTGAGGTGCAGCAATGTCGCAGTCAGGTTCAGGGGACAGGCTTCCGAGGGGGGGCTCCAGGTTTCATCTTGGATTTATGAGCTCTGTGGCCTCACTTTGAGGAAGTCACTTTACTTCTTTAGGTCTCCATTTCCTCAGCTATACATGGACATAATAATAGTCCCCCCTGTTTCAAAATTTAAAAAAAATTAAAAGGACTGGGGGATGTAGCTTGGAGGTAGAATGCTCTGGGTTCAATCCCCAGTACCACCACCAAAGAAGAAGGAGAAGGAGAAGGAGAAGAAGGAGAAGGAGAAGGAGAAGGAGAATTAGAGCAACAACAACATAAAACTTTGACCAATGGCAAGTGTAATTGGGCAGGGTAGGGCTTTAACTTTGTACTTTATGGTCGGCCTTGTTTATATTTCTTATAAGTACTTATTATTTTTACAGTAAGAGAAAGCAACAATACATATATAGTCATACTAGTCAGACGGGTATGGTGGCACGTGCCTGTAATCCCAGTACTTCAGAGAATGAGGCAGGAGGATAGCAGGTTCGAGGCCAGCCTCAGCAACTTAGTGAGACCCTGTTTCAAAAAAAAAAAAATGGAGCTGGGGGTGTAGCTCAGAGATAGAATGCTCCTGGGTTCAATCCCCAGCACCATAAAATAAATAAATGAATAGCCACAAAGTAGCACCAGGTACCTTGAATTAGTATCACCTTATATGGATGCTCATGATTTAATACTTAATTGAAGAGTTGTAATCTTCGGCAGCTTTAACCAAAAACTCTGATAGAGTTTTTAGTATTAATACTTTGCTTATGGTCAGTAATGTTAAGAAAGTAAGACTCACATGAAGCTACATAATAGACCTGCAACACACACACACACACGCACGCATGCATGCACGCATGCACGCACGCACTTTTATAGAAATTTGATACAGGAAATCCCAGTCAAAATAGGCTAACTTACTTACCAAACTTTACTGTGATCAAGCTTTGATGTCATTGTGCACTCTTAATAGAACTAAATTTTTCTCAGAAAGAGACAAAGAGAGAGAGAATGGAAAAACAAGAAAAGATCGTCACTCCTCAAAGCCAGTAACTATTGCATAATATATATTTTTTCCAATCCATGTGGAGTGGAGTGGGAAGGAATTTCAAAATTTCCTTTCGGACATTTGTATTTAGAAATGCTTTATAATTAGTGGAATATGATATACTCATAGGTGAGTTAGTATAATAAACACGCTAAGGTTCCGATTTTTCGGTTATGGCTTCTTGATGTAAGGTAACAACAAAAATAAAGGAGCTGATTATTCTGTATTATATGCTTGAAGCGAGGGAATCATTCATCACTGATTTGTATACATTTGCAAAACCTGCATGATGTACCCCGTGGTGAAGTCCTGTGACCTCTGACGGTTGCTTAACTGTACAGAACTTCTCAATAAAATATTCCTATCTCTAATGTTTGCCAAAATAATGAATCACAGGGGCTGCTGTCGGTAAGCGAGCAGACAGTGACGTCTGTTCCTTTCGCTTTCCCCTAACGTTAGAGCAAGTGGTTGGAGTCGTTATCACCAAAACCAAACTACTAGGAGTGCGCTCATCCGAAGGACACTTTATGCATCAAATGGTTATCTCCTCAGAAAGGTTCTGATGGGCACTAGTCTCTGACTTAGGCACAATGTATCAAAATCATGAATAAGACAAATATATTCCCCCTCTTCTCCTCTTCCTGTTTCCTTCCTTCCTTCCTTCCTTCCTTCCTTCCTTCCTTCCTTCCTTCTTTCTTTCTTTCATCTCTCTCTCTCTTTTTCTTTCTTTCTTTCTTTCTTTCTTTCTTTCTTTCTTTCTTTCACTCTCTCTTTCTTTCTTTCTTTCTTTCTTTCTTTCTTTCTTCTTTTTGTATTGGGGATTGAACCCAGGGGGTTCTACCTCTGAGCTATACCCCTAGCCCATTTTATTTTGCTATGAAACAGGGTCTCACTAGGTTGCTGAGAGTCTCACTAAGTTGTAGAGGTTGGTCTTGAACCTGTGATCTTCCTGTCTCAGCCTCCCAAGTACTGGGATTACATGTGTATGGCACCAGACCCTGCTCCTGTGACCCTTTTATAGCTCTGCTTCCTTTCCCTGGCTTATCAGTATGGGGCTAGCAGAAGGATTTATTGAAAAATTGGCATGCCAGGCGTGGTGGTGCACGCTTGCAATCCCAGAACTTGGGAGGCTGAGACCGAAGGACCAAAGGTTCACAGCCAGCCTCAGCTACTTAGTGAGGCCCTCTGCAACTTAGTGAGACTCTGTTTCAAAATAAAGAATAAAAAATAGGCTGGGGGTGTAGCTTGGAGGTAGAATGCCCCTGGGTCCAATCCCCACTACCAAAAAAAAAAAACAAAAAATTGGCAAAGTGATAGATTAGTCAAACTTTGGAGGTAAGTCACTATCTCTACGATTAAAGCAGTTTTTCATCTGTAAAATGAGGACGTTCCTACGTGCAGGTTATGTGAACACTTACAGAAATATGTTAAAACATTTGTAATCCCAGTTCTTGGGAGGCTGAGATAGGAGGATCACAGGTCAGCAACTTAGTGAGACTCTCTTTCAAAACTAAAAATTAAAATAAGGCTGAGGGTATAGCTCAGAGGTAGAGTGCCCCTAGATTCAATCCCCAGGACCACAAGAAAAAAACAATAAAAATAGTTAGATTGTAAGATGTCCCATACTCACTGTAGAAATCTGTTAAGAAACAAAAATGAGCCAGGCATGGTGGTGCATACCTGTGATCCCAGTACTTGGGTGGCTGAGACAGGAGGATCACGGATTCAAGACCAGCATCTGCAACTTAGGGAGACCCTGTTTCAAATAAAAAATAAACAAGGGCTGAGGATATCTCTCAGAGGTAGAATGCTCAATCTCCAGTACCCCCCCGCCCATACACACAAAGCAAAAGAAAAGAGAAGAAACAAAAATGTATAAAGAACAAAATAAAAGCAATGTATTATGCAACTACCTAGAGGTTACCATTAAGATTTTTTCTTTTTCTTTTTTTTTTTTTTTTGCAGTACCGGGGATTGAACCCAGGGGTGTTCTACCTCTGCGCTACACCCCCAGCCCTATTTTTTATACTTTATTTTGAAACCGGGTCTCACAAAGTTGTGGAGGGCCTCACTAAGTAGCTGAGGCTGGCCGCGAACCCGGATCCTCCGGTCTCAGCCTCCCAAGTACTGGGATTACAAGCGTGCGCCACCACGCCTGGTCTCATTAAGATTTTTTCTAACCCTAAAATGCATAATTTTGTATCCTGCTTTTTATTTTTTGTGCTTCATTTAATGGTTATTTATCCTAAGCCATTGTTAGAAAGCTTCATTTTTTAAACTGTGAAGTGCCACAGAAGTGCAAGGTCTATTATGTCCTATTGCAATCCTTCAGTTCCCAGTTCCCAGTCTGAAAAAGATTAATGCATTACTGGGAGAAACGACGAATCCAATTCCCTTGGCAATTTTCAGGACAGTGTGATTGCTCAGGGCCCGAGGTGCCCATCTAGTGTGCTGAACTGAGATGGACTTTCTATTTTCAAGTTAAGATCAGATTTAAAAGTTCAGGGAGCTCCGGGCGTGGTGGCGCACGCTTGTAATCCCAGTACTTTGGGAGGCGGAGACCGGAGGATCCGGGTTCGCGGCCAGCCTCAGCTCTCGCTCTGTCTCTGTCTCTGTCTCTCCTCCGCAACCTCGTGAGACCCGGTTTCAAAATAAAGCATGAAAAATAGGGCCGGGGGCGAGGCAAAGCGTGGTGGCACATGCTTGTAATCCCAGTACTGGGAGACTGAGACTGGAGGATCTGGGTTCGCAGCCAGCCTCGGCTACTTAGTGGGGCCCTCTGCAACTTAGCGAGACCCTGTTTCAAAATACAGAATAAAAAAATAGGGCTGGGGGTGTAGCTCGGAGGTAGAATGCCCCTGGGTTCAATCACCAGTACCGCAAAAAAAAAAAGTTCAGGGAGCGGCCAGCCTCAGCTTTCTCTCTTTCTCTCCCTGTCTCTCTCTCTCTCCCTGTCTCTCTCTCTCTCTACCTGGCGAGGCCCTCCACAACTTCGTGAGACCCGGTTTCAAAATAAAGTATAAAAAAATAGGGCTGGGGGTGTAGCGCGGAGGTAGAACGCCCCTGCGTTCAATCCCCAGTACCGCAAAAAACAAAACAAAACAAAAAAAAGTTCAGGGAGTACTTAGCTTCAAATAATGGCGAACCTGGGCTAGCACTGTAAAAAAAAAAAAATACATTCATACTGTAAGTAGAGAAGCATCTTCGAATTTCACTTTAAACTTCCTAAGCCTTTCACCAAGCAGTGGGGGAAAGCATCGGTTTTGTGAGCAGCTCCTCCATGCGAGAATCTGAAGCTATTTTGCAAAAGCTCTGCAAACAAAGGAAAGGACTTTTCTTCTGTGAACTCTAAGCAAGTCTAGAAAGTTAATACATTAGTAAAAAGGCCATATTTATAGGGATTGGGGATGGAGAGATGACATCTAGGGAATTCTAAAGTCAAGAGGGCAGAGGAAAAGAATAGCTCCATACGATTTACATGGGATGCCAAGAAATGACTTCTACTACTATAAAAGAGGGCAGGAGTGGCGCCTCTCATGGCTGTGTCTTGGTGAGATAAACATCGATGTCACTCAGGCAGCAGCTGGCCCGTGGGTTCCCACTTTACCCTGGCAGGAAGCGTTCCCTTGGATCCTATATTTAAACTTGGCACCTGCCGGGGAATACCCCTGGTGCGGCTTCCGAATCAGAGGCACAGCTGTTAATTTCCACAACTTGCTTTATTTACTAGGCGTCTGCTGCCAGATTACAAAAGACCATATGGATAAAAGTCATGCCGGAGCCCTTGAAATTGCTAGAACATTTCAGAGAGATTCAATATGACATGCCAGTTGGACAGGTTGTGTACAATTTACTTCTTCGATTCCGGACTATCGGCGGGGCCATAAGGAAACAGTTGAAGTTAAGCATTTTATTCAAGCTCTCTTGGCAGAGTTTCCATGATGTGACACAGACTTTCCATTTTCTCGAGTTACAGTAGTGAGTCTCTGAGGTGTACAATGAAAAAAAAATTCACTTCCTTATTTTTTTGGTATTAAATCTAAAAGCTGTAAGTGGAAAAAATATGAACTCTTGCATGTTCATTTAGCAGAGGAGAAAAAGTAAATATACGAGTAAATAAACAAGGAAAACACTGGAATATTATGAGTGCAATACCAAAAACTTAAACTTAAAACAGGACTTTAATAGGGATTAGAAAAACTGGGTGGTTATTTTATACTGGGTGGTCAGGGAAGAACTAAGGAGACCGTTGTTAAGCAGAAACCCAAATGGCTAGAAGGAGAGAACGGTGCCAAATCAGAGGAGGGGACAGGGATGATATTATAGGCAGAAGTGGCACTTAGGGCCATGGGTTAAGTTTGCTGGGGATAATAAACTGAAAACACATGAGGAGGCAGGATCTCCAGCAATGGAGGATGGTGTTAATGGGCCCCAGAGGAGATGAGTGCAAGATAACCAAGGGCTTTAGGGGCTAAAGTAAAGCGTTTCTGGTTTATTCTAAATGGTAGTAATGCCTTTATTTATTTTTTATTCTTTTTTTTGTGGTACAGGGGTTTGAACCCAGGGGCATTCTACCTCTGAGCTACACCCCCAGCCCTATTTTATTCTTTATTTGGAAACAGGGTCTCACTAAGTTGTGGAGGGCCTCACTACATTGCTGAGGCTGGACTTGAACCTGTGACCCTCCTGTCTCAACCTCCCAAGTACTGGGATTACAGGCGTGCGCCACCATGCCTTGCTTAGTAACGTCTTTAAATGGGACAGTAGGATGGTAGCTTCACAACCCACTCGCTGTGTGACATAGGGTGTGTTTAACTCATTCCATACTTACTGAGCATTAGCCAGGCCTGGTGCTTCATTCATAGACGTATCAGACATACTCTTTACTCTAACGGAGTTCCCAGGAGTGGATGACTTCATCTTTTCCCATGTTTTTCCTACTTTGGAAAATGGGAATAATAACCTTCAAATTATTTATAGAATTAGATATGATGTATAATAAAGATCTTAGCAAAACATCTGAAGTTTTATAGCTTCTCCATAAATGGTAACTATTAGCTGGGTGTGGTGGCGCAAGTATGTAATCCCAGTACTTGGGAGGCTGAGACAGGAGGATCTGGGTTCACGGCCAGTCTCAGCTACTTAGTGAGGCCCTCCATAGCTTAGTGAGACCCTGTTTCAAAATAAAGAATAAAAAATAGGGCTGGGGGTGTAGCTCAGAGGTAGAATGCCTCTGGGTTCAATCCCCGGTACCACACAAAAAATAAAATAAATGGTAACTATTATTATTTTTATCTTTACTTATTTCCATTAGGTTACATAAGAGCCTTTTAAAGTAAATAAAATACAAAAATGTAATTAGTTAGTATTTCACATAAATTTCTTAGTATAGAAAGTAATAAACTGAAGCCGAGCGTGGTGGCACACTCCTGTAATCCCAATACTTGGGAGGCTGAGACAGGAGGATCGCAGGTTCGAGGACAGCCTCAGCAAGTAATAAGACTCTCATTAACCTAATGAGACGCTGTTTCAAAAATAAAATAGGAGCCGGGCATGGTGGCACATGCTTGTAATCCCAGTACTTGGGAGGCCGAGACAGGAGGATCGCAGGTTCGAGGCCAACCTCAGCTACTTAGTGAGGCCCTCTGCGACTTTGTGAGACCCTGTTTCAAAATAAAGAATGAAAAATAGGGCTGGGGGTGTAGCTCGGAGGTAGAATGTCCCTGGGTTCAATCCCCAGTACCGCAAAATAAAATAAAATAAAATAAAATAGGACTGGGGGTGTAGCTCGGAGGTAGAATGGCCCTGAGTTCAATCCTCAGTACCAAAAAAAAAAAAAAAAAAGAAAGTAATAAACTGATACATAAGTTCTTTGGAAAATGTCTGAGAGGTGTAATTAGCTTCATCAGGAAAGGTAGAGACACTGTTGGCACGAGGTTTATAAAATACTAGTAAATACTGTACATCATGCTATGTCTCTGTACTCCTTTCCTAGGGCTGCTGAAACAAATTACCACGAACTGGGAGGATGACAGCAGTAGAAGTGTGTTGTCTCATAGTTCTGGAAGTGACAAGTCTGAAACCAAGGTTGGCAGGGCCATGTTCTTTCCGGAGGTCCCGGGGCAGAGTCCTCCTCATCTCTCCCTACCTCCTGGCTGTGGCTGGCAGCCACCGGCACGCCTTGGCTCGCAGCTGCGTCACTCCACCGTGGCATGGCGTTTTCCCTGTGCTTCTGTCTCTGCCTCTTCTTATAAGCTCGACAGTCATATTGGTGTAACAATCTACATCAATATGACCTCATCTTTGTTTTTTTAGATATATATTTTATTGAACTGGGATTGAACCCAGGGGCATTCTACATCAGAGCCACAAACCCAGCCCATTTTATTTTTTATTTTGAAACAGGGTCTTGCTAAGTTACTGAGGGTCTCCCTAAGTTGCTGAGACTGGCCGCAAATCTGCCATCCTCCTGTCTCAGCCTACCAAGTACTGAGATTACAGGCGTGCGTCATCATGCCTGTCTATTAACTTACATCTTAATTACATCTTCAAAGACCCTGTTTCCAAAAAGTTTATATTAGCAGATGCCGGAGATTAGGGCTTCAACATACCTTCTTGAGGGTCGCAGCTCTACCCACAGGCAGCGTATGCTCTCTCTCTTGGTGTATGGATGCTTCTATGCACTTGTATGTTGATATGTGTGTGTATGTATGTGTGCACACTAAAAATGAAGGGGAAAGGGCTTGCAGTGAAACATCCTGTGTGAGGACAGATGCTGTAAGAGTTGGAAATAGAGGCTTTAGACTTTTAGCTGCTTTCTTGGTGCTTCTACAGGAAAGTGTATACATTTTTTTCGGGGTTAATTTTCTGCAGTCTTATCTAGAACCATTCTGTGATTCTAGGATAATACAGATTCTGATATCATAGAAACTTCCATAGACATTTTTCAATTCTTTTTTTAAAATCAAGGTATAATTTGCATAAGTGACGTTTATCCATTTTAGTGTAGAATCTTATGAGTTTTGACAAACATATATAATTGTTTAACCCTCACCACCATTGAGATCTGGATAGTACCATAGTCTCCCCAAATTTCCTACTGCCTTCGTGTAGTCAACCCCTTTCCAGCACCAACCACTGTCAATCACCGATCCGTTTTCTGTTCCTTTAATTTTGACTTTTTCGGGGTATCAAATACATGAGATCAGACGTATGTCTGATAAAGTGTGTAGCCATTTGAGCCTGGCTTCTTTCACTTAGAATACTGCATTTGAGAGCCACCCGTGGTCGTGTGTATCAGTACTCATTCTGTTACATCAGTGAGGAGTATTCTATTTTATGGATATACCACAGTTTGTTTATCTGTTCACTAAACTGGAAATGGGCTGTTTCCAGTTTTGATAATTATGAATCAACCCACTGTAAACATTCATGTACAGCTTTTTTTTTTGTAAATATGTTTTCAATTCACTTTGGCAATAAACACTGAGAGTGAGAATCCTGACTTATATGGTTAAGCGTATATTTAAATTTACAGAAAGTACCAACCTGCTCTCCAAAGTGACTGCCGTTATACGTTTCCATTAGCAATGTATGCGTGTTCTAGTTTCTTCACACGCCTGCCAGTGCTTGGCATTGTTTATGTATTTATGTATTTATTTAATTTTAGCCATCTGACAGTTGTGTAGTAATACCTTTCTGGTTTTAATTTGCATTTCCTTGTGACTTATGAGGCAACTTTTCATGTGCTTATATGCCATCAGTATACTTTCCTTGGCCAAATGTCTTTTCAAATCTTCTCATTTTTTAAAAAATCAGGTTGTTATTTTATTTATTTATTTTTTGCAGTACTGGGGCTTGAACCCAGGGGCATTCTACCTCTGAGCTATACCTGCAGCCCTATTTTTTATCCTTTAATTTGAAACAGGGTCTCACTAAGTAGCTGAGGCTGGCCATGAACCTGGATCCTCCTGTCTCAGCCTCCCAAGTACTGGGATTACAAGGGTGACCACCATGCCTGGCTCAGGTTATTTTGTTTTGAGACTTCTTTATATATTCTAGATGTAAGTCCTTTATAAGATACATGTTTGCAAACATTTTCTCCCAAACTGTGGTTGTGTTTTCATTCTTAATAGTGTCCTTAAATGAGCAGTATGTTTTGATGTTGATGAAACCTACTTTATCAATTTCGTTTTATGGATTGCACTTTTAATATTCTATTTAGGAAAACTTTTCTTAAAAAAAAGTTTCCAGCTTAAAACAACATTTTATTTGAACCTGATTTTGTGGGTGAGTAACTTGACCAGAGCCCAGTGGAAATAGCTCATCTCTGTTCCATGATGTGCAGGAACTCAGCTGGAATGTCTTCAACACCTGAGGTCCAGCTGGAGCAATTCAACTAGGATCATATGTCTGATCTCAGCCCTTCCGTTGGCTGGGTTTCTCTGTTCTCGTCCACGTAGTCTCTCCATGAAGCTGTCTTGGGCTTCCTCACAGCATGTAGTCAGAGGGTAGTGGAATTTCCTACAGGTGACTGGTTTCCCAGGGAGTAAGCGCAGAAGCTGGCAGGCCTTCTCCATTCTCGAGAGTTAGGCCTGGAACTGGCGCACTATGCTGTCGACTGCTGTCTCTGTGATTAAGTCAGCAGCACTTCCTACCTGGACTTTCCCATAGTTAAGCAGCACTTTTCCACTTGCAGTACTGGCCCTGAGTGATTCAGCACTGACAGGAAGTGAGTGAGGAATTCAAGACCAGCTGGCACCCACTTCCTGGGAAGAGTTTGGGGAAGTTCTGACAAAGAACCAGGTCTTGAAACTTCTCCCGTGTTGAGTGATACTGAATCTGGAGTGGTAGGTCTACACACATACTTAACTTTGGGGCTGAAATTTATTCTCACAGTTTAGAGATGAGGAATTCTGAAATCAGGAGGCCATTACGGTTGGGTTCTGGTGAGAGTCTTCTTCCTGGTTGGCAGATGGCCACTTTTGTGGGTCCCTTGGTCCATCTTTTAGTTGAGTTCTTTTCTTTTTTTTTTTTTTTGCGGTACTGGGGATTGAACCCAGGGTGTTCTACCTTCGTGCTACACCCCCGGCCCTATTTTTTATCCTTTATTTTGAAACCAGGTCTCATGAAGTTGCGGAGAGCCTCACTAAGTTGCTGAGGCTGGCCGTGAACCTGTGATCCTCCGGTCTCTGCCTCCCAAGTACTGGGATTACAAGCGTGCGCCACCACGCCCGGCTGAAAAGTTATATTTTTTAAACACTATGGTGCAGCTTGTATGAATTTCTGAGTATTTTCATCTACAGTTATTGCCTAAATTTTTGGTGATAAGTTATGATGTTGCAGAGATTTTCCTTGTTAGGAATTTAGATAGTAAAAGACATTTTCTGTCCTCATTAATCTAGCTTGTGATATAAGGTATTTGTTCCTACTTCTAGAAATGCCTACCTCCTCGTTTTCTGTCTAAAGTCATTCTTCCGTTATCAGAATGCCAACTGGAAGCGATCATCTCTCTCTTGGCCAATACTTTCAATCTTGAAATAGTTTCTCTGTTTTCCAATTAGTTACATGTCAGTTCCCACTTATAGGGTGTGAGTTCCTGGAAAGCAGGTATTCTATTGTATTTGTCTAATTCCTGGTATATAGTGGGTGCTTGAAAAAATGTCACCCTTTAAGTCAAAGAATTAAACCCTGAATTATGGTGAGCAATCATGTACAAAGGTAATTCTCAAAAACACTAAAGTATATGAGACTTCTTGATTTGTTACATATCCCAAAACAGATCAGAAATCATAAGCATCCTTTTACCTCTTAGCTCTCAATTTCATAGTTGATATTTAAGACTCTATTATCACTATTTCTATAGCCCTTTTTGAAGTTATTTATACTATTATTGCAAGTATTGAGTATTTTTCATTTACAGGATTCTGAGCAAGATGCCACAATGAAGTTTTGTTAAATAAAAGTTCATGCAGTTACTAGAGCTTTTCTTTCTTTCTTTTTTTTGCGGTACCAGGGATTGAACCCAGGGGTGTTCTACCTCTGCGCTACACCCCCGGCCCTATTTTTTATACTTTATTTTGAAACCGGGTCTCATGAAGTTGCAGAGGGCCTCACTAAGTAGAGAGAGAGAGAGAGAGAGAGAGAGAGAGAGAAAGAGAGAGAGCGAGCTGAGGCTGGCCGCGAACCCGATCCTTCTATCTCCGCCTCCCAAAGTACTGGGATTACAAGCGTGTGCCACCACGCCCGGCTAGAGCTTTTATTTCTGCTCAAGATTATAGAGAAGTAACTCTGTGTTCTTTTAAAATTGATACAAGTGGTTTTAAAAAAATGATTTCTAGATGGTACATGTTTGCAAATGCTTCAGAAAATAATGCAAGTGGCCAAATAGCTGTGTTTCTGGAATGTCTTGTTTCACAGTGGATTCTCCTGAATCTATCAGCTGTAGGGTAGGTTTCAATTTATGAGGCATACTATGTCTAACTTTTTAACCCCTTGGAAAGAAGAATGAAAGGAAAGCCTGATTAATTGTTGGTACAGTGATCCTTTGACTGTGCAGGCTGAATGATTTATACTGGTGTTTTGTGAGACAGCTGAACAAAGTCTCATTTGCCGCGGGTGCTCAACAAAAGCAGTTTATGTGGTTAGGAAGTTGCATTCTCAAGGAAAATACAGTGCAGCCTGAACAAAGGAAAACATTTAATTTAATATCTCTCGATTTTTCTGCCAAAATAGTCTTTCTTCCTTTCGCATCCCTTTGATCACATTTACTCTCTTTCTGAAGCCTGGTCTGTTTCAGTGCCAAATTCAGGTGCCCTCTTTTAGTATTCAGCACCCTCTTGTTTGTTCATGTCTACATAATTCTCCTGTTTTGTATTTCCCAGTCTTTTTATTTCTAATAACCCTCTTTCCACATTCTTCAGAGATAATCAACTTAGAGAGGCAATGCACAAGGAGATGCTCCATTCTCCTGTGCTCTCCTGAGACTGGTCCACGGGGCTGTTTTTAAAATAGCTCATGTTTCTCAAGAGAAATTACATGTATAGTTTTTTGTTCTATGGCTTCCTTTGGGTAGTCTAAACACAGCATTTTAAGTAGATCTTTAACTAACAACTGCCAACACACTTGAAAGAGAAGCAAAACATTGGAGGGTGTTGTTTTACACACTCATCAACTGTGAATGTTTATTTGAGTATGGAGAAGTCACTTAATTAGCTAACTAGACACAGGTTTGTTTGTTTGTTTTTTTTTTTTTGGGTACTGGGGATGGAACCCAGGGGCATTCTACCTCCGAGCTCCACCCCCAGCCCTATTTTATTCTTTATTTTGAAACAGGGTCTCACTAAGTTGCGGAGGGCCTCACTAAGTAGCTGAGGCTGGCCGTGAACCTGTGATCCTCCTGTCTCAGCCTCCCAAGTACTGGGATTACAAGTGTGTGCCACCACAACTGGCACTTTTTTTTTTACATGCAGTCACATGCTACCTACTATTAGGTGTTGGGGGTAGAGAGCAGAAAGAAGCAGAGGTCTTACTCTCAAAGTCTAACATGGTTTCTGGGAAAAGATAGACAAATGGACCAATGGCCACTTTATGATGGTGTTGCCTAGGATGGCATCCCAATCCAGACTGTTGCCTATGCTCCAGCAAGATTTTAGAAAGAAATGATGCCCACACTAAACTTTGAAAGATGAATAGCATTAAAAGAATAAAGAGGTGCTGTGAAAAGAGCTTTCCACTGAGCCAGCAGCATGAGTGAGAACAGAGCCCCTGACGGTAGTGTGATGGACCCGGGGATTATATGTGCTGCAATATCACTGAGTGACAAGAGGGAAGCTGGGTGATACTAAATGAAGCTGAAGAGAGAGGTAGGGGCCAGGTCAGGGGTACCGGGGAATCACGCTGAGGATGCTTGGGATGATTACAATGCCAGGTATTTTATGGTCAATGTGCTATTTGTTACTGAACCACACATATCTTTCTTGGTGTAATACTTTTGTTCGGATATATGTATGTGTATCTATCAATATCTATATTTATATCTATATATGTATATATACACATACACATATTTATGTATGCCCTGTTCAATCCCCAATACCAATATACCATGTAAGATGCATATATATGTATATATTAAAAAAACTGTGAGCAAATAAATCTTCCTTCCTCTAACTTGTGTAGTCAGTCGTTTTGGATTATAGCAGTGAGAATGGTGACACACCATATTCCCAGTCGGGCAGGCTGGACATTCAGAAATCATCTTTAGCTACTCCTGTTTCTGTCCTGACAATCCATTACTTAATCCTGCTGTTTCTCTTTCCTGGTGTTCTGTCTCTGTGTATAGGACCATGTCATTTATTGTCTGGATTATTTCAATAATCTCTTAATTGGCTGCCTGATCTCTTGAGTTCAATCAGGTGGTCAGTGATTTAATCAAGCATGTCTACCCAGTGAGACCCCAATAAAAACTCAGGACACTAAAGCTCAGCTGAGCTTCCTGGTTGGTGAGCACATCAAGGTGCTAGAGGGTGATGGAGCCTGATTTGATGGGGAGAAACTCTGCATTTTGGACCCTCCCAGATCTCACCTTGGCTGGTCCAAGAGCATAGCCTTTATAGTAGAACTGTAATCATAAATAGTGTGCTTTCCAGAGCTGGGCATGGTGGCACATGCTCGTAATCCAGTACTTGGGAGACTGAGACAGGAGGATTGCAGGTTCAAGGACAGCCTCAGCAAGTAGTGAGACTCTCATCAAACTCCTGAGACCCTGTTTCAAAATAAAAATTAAAAAATAGGGCTGGGGGTGTAGCTTGGAGGTAGAATGTCCCTGGGTTCAATCCCCAGTACCACAAAACAAACAAACAAACAAACAAACAAACAAACAAACACTGCACTTTCCAAAGTTCTATGGTTTTTTCAATGGATTATCAAAACTGAGAGCGCTCTGGGAATTCCCAGATTTGTAGTCAGTTCATTAGAAATGCAGGTGATCTTGGGACTCCCCAAATTACAGTTGACGTCTGAAATGAGAAGTCTTGAGCCCTTAGCTTGTGGAGTCTGCACCAATTAGGGTGTTTGGGGCCGGAAATGAATTGCAGTGCACCAGTTGGGGGTTGGAACCAAATAAAGTCACAGAATAAAAACAATTTTGAGCTGGGCGTGGTGGTGCACGTTTGTAATCCTAGTACTTGGGAGGCTGAGACAGGAGGATTGCAGGTTCAAAGTCAGCCTCAGCAACTTAGCGAGGCTCTCAGCAACCAAGTGAGACCCTGTTTCCAAATAAGAAATAAAATCGGGCTGGGGGTGTAGTTCAGAGATAGAATGCCCCTGGGTTCAATCCCCAGTACCAAAAATAAAATAAAAAAAAAATAAAACCATTTTGGTGCAATAGTCCATTTGTTTTCAGTGGAAATTCTTTGATAAGATCTAAAACAAAATGAGATCAGCTTTGTCTCAAAGAAGGCCTTGCAAAATAAGAGGATCTGCTAAATATCCAGTGTTTCCATTTCTATGTATTTTCTTCTTCATTAAGTGCTCAGGAAATGATTTTGTTGGCAGTCAAGACTGATGAATCTTTGGAATTACATTTCTGTTTTGCAAATTAATAACTTGTTTGTTTTTACTCTTCATTCCCCTCCCCCACCCAGCATGTAGACAGCCTGCCATCTGGTTGCAGGAACTCAAATCTGCTCCACATTGGAGACAAACTTTCTTCCATCACTTTGTTGTTGTTAGATAAAGCCCTTTTAATCACTTCCTTCAGTCTCCTAAATTACTCCATAGTGGCTGTAATTGTTGTTGTTGTTGTTTTTATTGGTGCATTTTTTTATGGTACTGGGGGTGGAACCCAGGGGCCTTCTACCTCCAGGCTATACCCCCTGCCCTATTTTATTTTTATTTGGAAACAAGGTCTTGCTAAGTTGCTGAGGGCCTCACTAAGTTGCTGAGGCTGTCCTGGAACCTGTGAACCTCCTGTCTCAGCCTCTCAAGTACTGGGATTACAAGTGTGCGCCACGACGCCCGGCTTTTATTGGTGCATTGTAATCATACATCTTGATGCAGTTCAGGGTGATAGAGGCATACATACACACAGTACTTCTTGCGCCCTCCCCCAGTTCCCACCCCACTCCCTCTCCCTCCCCACTTTCCCATGCTCAGCACAGTGATTGGCTTTGATGAGTTTGTGTGTGTGCATCATGTCCATTGAGGTGTTTCCCTCTTCAAGTCTTCCTCCCCCCTCCCATCTCCCTCAGTCAGGTCCCCTCCTTCACTCCATTAAGGTTTCTCCTCCTTTGTCTGGAGTCCCTCCTGTGTCCCAGTTTCTCCCTAGCTTCCCCATATGAGGGAGAACATCTGACCTTTCACTTCTTGTTACTGACTAATCTCACTTTGAGATTAGTCAGTAACAAGTAACAAATGAATTTGTAATCCCAGTACTTGCCTTCTGCAATTTAGTGAGACCGTTTCTTGTTTTAATTTATTTATTTTATTAGTGCATTGCAATCATACATCTTGAAGGATTTCAGGGTGGTTGACGTACAGATGCACTCATCGGTCAATTAGCCCTCCCTATTCCCACCCCCCTGCCTCCCCCTCCCTCCTTCCCGTTTTCAGCATAGTAGTTGACTTTGATATCTTTGTGTAAGTCCATCCTGTGCACCAGTGTGTTTCCCTCTTCTTCCCTCCCGTCTCCCCCAGTTAGTTCGCCTTCTTCGCTCATCTGAGGTTTTCTCTCTTTGTCTGGAGTCCCTCCTTGTGCGGGGTCGTTGCTCATCCTCCTGTGACCTCAGTACTGGGGTACTCTAGGGCGGGGCCAGGGGCTTGCCCACTCCACATCCCAGCGCCGGGATGAGGGTTTCTCTGGGGGTGGGGCCAAGGGCTCGCCCACCCAGTGTCCCCAGTGGGGGGGGGTGAGACCCTGTTTCAAAATAAAGAATAAAAAATAGGGCTGGGGGTGTAGCTCGGAGGTAGAATGCCCCTGGGTTCAATCCCCAGTACTGCAAAAATAAATAAATAAATAAATAAATAAATAAAGTTCATCCTCAAAGCATTCATTGGTTTATTAAGATAAATTTGCAAAGCTAATGTTGTTGGGTGCTTTTCTACCGATGGTTCCATTCTAATCCCCTTGATTGTATTCTCTCATCTACACTTCATGTAGGATATACACTAGATTCTGTGTATTCTTGTGAAGAAGGGGTAGATGTTAACAGTAAGTGACAAGATCCACTCCAATACTTGACAAGACTAAGGACCCATCAACAGCACTACTTGTCAGGTCAAAAGAATGCTGGGTAAAAAATAACTTTCTAATAAGTGTGTTTTTCCCCAATTATAAAAGTAATACAGGCTATCACAGGAAGTTCAGAAATAAAGCAAACCACATGTACTTGGACCATCCCATGAGAATATCTAGTTACTTCCTTGTGTATTTCTTTCTAGTCCTTTCTTTGTATGGTCTTCCTTATTATGCACATTTTATATAATTATTTTCCCAACAGAGTTGAGATCCTATTTGTAACTACTTTGTAGTTGATTTTTACTTTAATTTCACTTTATCCTCAGCAGACATTAAGAAGATCAGGACAAATTTACCCAGCCAAGCTCTGTCTCCCTTTACATAAAACAACTGCATAAAAGAGGTTATATAGTTTATTGTTTACTTTGCTATTTCTTTTTGTTTTTTCTTTTTGTGGTTGGTGCTGGGACTCAAACCCAAGGCCTTATGCGTGCACCAAAGTATATCCCCAGTCCTACTTTGCTATATTTCTCAGTGCTTTTCCTATGTTTACTTTCAACTTTGCACACTCTCTTTAGTTATCAGTTATTACCCAAAGCATTTTCTAATCAGAATAAAAATTCTCTAAAAATAAAATTCATTTGGCTTGCAGTATGCCACCAAGTCAAAACTGATCAAACTGCTAGAAGAGCTAAATAGCCTACAGAAGAAAAAACTACAATTACCTTCTGTAGCTACATCAGCCTGAATAACCCACTTGCAATGTGTGCGTGTGCGTGTGTGTGTGTGTTTGTACCTAAAAACATTTGTTTTAAACACTGCTTTCCTATGTCTAAATCAAATTTAAACATTGATTAAATTTGCTAGCTTATCAGCTATAATGAAGCATCCCATTCAGATATAAGATCAGATATCTCCCAAGGAAAACCAGAATTTGTGGTTTCTGACTTCAGGAGGCTAACTCCTAGCCAGGGACAGGAAGAGAGAAGAGAGAGGTGATCAACATTTATTGCCTTCCCATACTTGGGACACTGTTAGCTATTCAATATATTTAATCCTTACAAAAACTCTACAAGGTATAGCTCCATCCTATATCTACTAAATTCTGTCTCTTGATAGATGCATGGCACTGGGTGCATATTGATGATAAATAGATTAATTTTTCTTTTTTGTGGTACTGGGGATTTAACCCAGGGGCATTCTACCTCTGAGCTACATCCCAGCCCTATTTTTATTCTTTATTTTGAAACAGGGTCTCACTAAGTTGCGGAGGGCCTCACTAAGTGGCTGAGGCTGGCCGCGGACCTGCGATCCTCCTGTCTCAGCCTCCCAAGTACTGGGATTACGAGCATGAGCCACCACACCCAGCTTAATTTTTCTTTTGTAACAAGCAATATACAGGTGGATAGTCCAGGACTGGCATATATCTGGGAGGCTGAGGGGAGATACGTCTAGCTGGGCCTCATGATGCTGTGATGTTGGTGATGAAGGGAAGACTGGGTAGCATTTGAATCTCTCTATTCCCATCACCATGTCTTATTCACCCAGGCCAATGTCCTCTTGTGCCTGGGACCTGGTACTGTCTTGTAATTGGTCATTTAGCCTTTGGTCTTACTCAACCCCAGTCTATTGTTCATACTTCAGCCAGAGTGAGTAAATGCGTGTCAGTCACTGGCTTGGGACACGTCCATGGCTCCTCATTGCTCTTCAGGTAAAGCTCACACTACTTAAAGTGGCATTCCAAAGACTTCATGACTGGGACCTTATTACATCTCCATTCTCCAGATCACACATTCTGTTTCAGCCATAGCCCATTTCCAGGGCCTCTCCTGCATCCTTGTCTCTTCCAGCTGTCACCCTTTATTACTTATTTATTTATTTTGCGGAACTGGGGATTGAACCCAGGGGCATTCTACCTGTGAGCTACACCCCCAGCTCTATTTTTTATTCTTTATTTTGAAACAGGGTCTCACTAAATTGTGGAGGGCCTCACTAAGTAGCTGAGGCTACTGTAAACCTGCGATCCTCCTGTCTCAGCCTCCCAAGTACTGGGATTATAAGCATGTGCCACCACACACGGCTAGGTGTCAGCCTTCATACAGTCTGTTCCAAGGATGAAGACCTCAAATCCCTTCAGGGAATCAACTGGAGCAGGCTAGAAGTTTGCAAAGGCTTGTTCTTCTCTTCCCAACATAAATCTCGACCTCTGTTTTTCTTGAAACTTGTAGCCCTAACAATCTCTCTTGTATTCCCACTGTTGATAGACACATGGCTATGCTATGTGATTGGCTTGTTTTCTATCTTTTTTTGAGATAAGTAACAGAATATGTGTGATTATTAATAGCAATGACATTCAGTCTGAGGATCCATAATGGAGGTAATAATTAATTGAGAGTGAGAGTGTTACTCAACAGTAGCCAATGTCCTTCAAATGTTTTGGGTGTTTAAAGAGAAGCTAAAGTCGAGCCCACCAATAATCTCAGTACTTGGGAGACTGAGACAGGAAGATTTCAGGTTCAAGGCCAGCCTCAGCAACTTAGCAAGGCCCTCTGCAACTTAGTGAGACCTTGTTTGAAAATAAAAAATAAAATAGGGCTGGGGGGTGTAGCTCAGAGGTAGAATACCCCTGGATTTAATCCCCAGTACCACACACAAAAATAAATATAAAAATAAAATAAAGAGAAGCTAGAATGATAAACCTGGTGTGGTGGTACATGCCTGCAATGCCAGGTACTTGGGAGGTTGGGACTGGAGGACTGCAAGTTTGAGACCTAAGAGCAACTTAGCAAGACCCTGTTTCAAAATAAAAAACAATAAAAAATGGCTGGGGGTATAGAATGCCCCTGGGTTCAATCCCAAGTACCACAAGAGAGAGAGAGAGAGAGAGAGAGAGAGAGAGAGAGAGAGAGAGAGACTAGCTGAAGCTTCTCTATGATGAAATGCAGCTATCGGCGGCCAGTTTGCGGTCTTTTCTGTTTCATGCATTTCACACCAACCCTTGGTGTTTGCTCTTTGTTTATCTAGCTTCGTGTTTTCCAGGTCACACTTTAAATATCATTTCCTCCCAGGAGACTTCTCGGTCTTCCCAGATCTGGGTTAGTTTCCTCTTGGGTAGTTCCAGCAGCCCACCAGCATGTGGTGGACTCCCCATTTCGCCTGGAGTTTCCGTGAGGACTGGGGTCTTTTCTGTCTCATTCATTCATTCATTCATTCATTCAACAAATGTTGAGTGGGCGCTTCCATGTGCTGGTGCTATCCTAGGCACTAGAGATGCAGCAATTAACAAAATAGAAATGCTCCCTACCTGCTTGGAGCTGGGAGAAAGATTATAACAAAAGGCACAAGAGAAATAAATTAAATATATCGTATATTATATAGTGATCCTCTCTAAATTTCTCTTAGGAAAAGGAAGTAACTTACTTACGCTAGGTCCTTTACACACTCTTCTTCTAGTCAGGACAGTGCTTCTGGTTTGGGACATATCAAAATTTTCAGGAATCTGCCCAGCATGGTCTCACACATCTGCAATCCAGTAGTTGGGAGGCTGAGAGAGGAGGATCATAGGTTCCAGGTCAGCATGAGATAACTTAGTGAGACTCTGTTTAAAAAAATAGGGTGGGAGCCTGATGTGGTGGCGCATGCTTGTAATTCCAGTACTTGGGAGGCTGAGACTGGAGCATCAGGGTTCACGGCCAGCCTCAGCTACTTAGGGAGGCCTCCATAACTTAGTGAAACCCTATTTCAAAATAAATAAAGAATAAAAAATAGGGCTGGGGTGTAGCTCAGAGGTAGAATGCCCCTGGGTTCAATCCCCAGTACTTAAAAAAAAGGGTGGGGCTAGGGGTGTAGCTCAGAGGTAGAATGCCCCTGGGTTCAATCCCTAGTACCACTAAAAGAAAAAAAAAATTCAGGAACCTGAGCAATAATCCCATTTAACCCCATGTTTGGATAAATGAGAAGATAGTGCCTCACTGTCCACAGTGGCCAGTGACAGAGAAGTGCATCCCGGGATCTTGCCAGCCATATGATACACTTCTCTTTATCTGGACGTCCCAAGGGAAAGTCCTACTACAGATCCCCTCTGCGACTTGCCAAGTTCCCTTTACCTCAGGTCCCCTTTTTCTTCTTTCTTCTACTCAAAAGAGAAGTGTTGTGGTTTCTAGAGGAAGAATCTAGGTCTGAGCTTCTCCAAACTTGGCAGAAGCGCCTGGCAAGTTTCCCCTTGGACTGTCTGGTTTGCTTCCATGAGCTGTTTGGGGACGTGTACAGTCAAAGGGTGACAGTCTCTCCGGAGGGCGGGGGAAGTCCCGCGTCAGTCCTCTTGCCTCTTGGTCCACTGTGGCTTTTCAGCAACCAGACTAACCTGGGCCCTATAGAGTCTCAATACCCAGCCAGCTTGCCTTTGGGGTCTCTGAATATGCTGTGAGAATTCTGCAGACCTTACATGGCGTCAGAGGCTCTCCCTGACTTCTTATGTGTTGGGGGGTCATACTGATTCTGTAGCTTTTATTCCTCCATGCCCAGCACAGGCTGTGCGTGTTTTGTTTTGTTTGTGTGGTGCTGGGAATTGAACCCAGGGGTATTCTACCTCTGACCTACACCCCCCAGCCCTATTTTATGCTTTATTTGGAAACAGGGTCTCACTAAGTTGCTGAGGCTGGCTTTGAACCTGCGATCCTCCTGTCTCAGACTCCCAAGTACTGGGATCACAGGCATGTGCTACCATGCCTGGCCCTAGCTGTGGTATTTTATAAATATTTATTGAATCAGCCTGGCATGTTGGCGCACGTTTGAAATCCTAGTACTTGGGAGGCTGAGACCGGAGGATCCGGGTTCGTGGCCAGCCTCAGTTACTTAGTGAGGCCTCCGCAACTTAGTGAGACCCTGTTTCAAAATAAAGAACAAATAATAGGGCTGGGGGTTTAGCTCAGAGGTAGAATGCCCCTGGGTTCAATCCCCAGTACTGCAAAAAAAAATTTTTTTTTATTGAATCATCTTGCACTGAATTTAGTAGAATTGAACTACAGATGAGAAAGCGGAAGCTTGGAGATTTTGAGTACCTTGCTCGAAGTTGCACAGCCGGTAAGAAGGAGGTTGGATTGAGAATCTGGACCCAGTCTGACTCCACTACTCTAGGTTGTCCCCGCCCCCGCCACCAGATTGAATGAAAAAAAAGGAAAGTTAATATCAGGAGTGTTTCACATGAGCTATACTTTATATTGTAGGATGAGGGAGAGAGCCTGTGATAGGCTGGGCGACTAGGAACGCTCCTATCTCAACCACACATTGGAATTGTTTAGAATACTAAAGAAGGCAACAGGACTTGCCTGACTGTTCTGATTATAACCTTAATAACTCCTCCTCCTCCTCCTCCTCCTCCTCCTCCTTTTCCTTCTCTTTCTTTTTTGTACTGGGGATTGAACCCAGGGGCGGTCTACCTCTGAGCCACACCACCAGCCCTATTTTACTTTTTATTTTGAAACAGGGTCTTGCTAAGTTACTGAGGCTGGCCTTACACCTGTGATCTTCCTGTCTCAGTCTCCCAAGTACTGGGATCACAAGTGTGTGCCGCCATGCCCAGCTTCACCTAAATCCTTTATAGTACTCATGTCCTAAGGCCGTGTGAGAAGGACACATGCAAGTTGGGCATGGTGGCGCATGCTTGTAATCCCAGTACTTGGGAGACTGAGACAGGAGGATCCGGGTTGGCGGCCAGCCTCAGCTACTTAGTGAGGCCCTCCACAACTTAGTGAGACCCTGTTTCAAAATAAAGAATAAAAAATAGGGCTGGGGGTGTAGCTTGGAGGTAGAATGTCCCTGGGTTCAATCCCCAGTACCTCAAAAAAAAAAAAAAAAAAAGAAGGACACATGCAGAAAGCAGGGTCAGTCATCTCTGAAACCTCTGCCTAGTAACCTTGCATTTTGGCAGTTTACTCAATCTGCTTGCTGGTCACCCACAAGCGCCCTTTTCTCACGGTTTTGACATGCGCTGAATGTGTCTACATTGAGGAACTAAACATGTTAGGAAAGAAAGCCCGAGTTAGCTTATTTCAGCCCAAAGCTTGACCCATAGATGAACTTATCAGAGGTTCCCCAAACTCTAGCTTGAAAAGAAACTAAAATAACAAAAATCTTCTGACTTCAAAAAACAAAAGCGGGGTGTGGTGGTGCATGCCAGTAACTCCACCTCTTGGGAGGCTGAGACAGGAAGAGAGCAGGGGTGAGGCCAGCCTCAGCAGCTTGCGAGACTCTGCAACCTAGGGAGACTCATTCAAAATAAAAATGGGGCTGGAGGTGTAGCTCAGAGGTAGAATGTCCCTGACTTCAATCCCCAGTACAAAACACAAAAACCAAAACCAAAACAAACAAAAAACAGAAGAAAGGAAGAAAGAAAATAAAAGAAAAAACCACCCAAACAAGCCGGGCATGGTGGTGCGTGTCTATAATCCCAGTACTTGGGAGGCTGAGATAGGAGGATCGCAGGTTTCACAGCCAGTCTCAGCAACTTAGTGAAGCCCTCCCCAACTTAGTGAGACCTTGTTTCAAAATACAAAATAAAATAGGTCTGGGGGTGTAGCTCGGAGGTAGAACATCCTTGGGTTCAATCCCCAGTACTGCAAAAACAAAAAAATAAAACAAAACAAAAATCCAACCAAAGAAAGAAAGAAAGAAACAACAACAAAAACAAATAAGAATGTGAACTTGTTCAATTCTTGTTTCCTTTAGAGATTTGGGTGAAGATAAAGTGGAAATGTTGCCCTGTTTGTATATGATTTACGGCCCCAATACAGTCACTGAATTTGGAGTCCCTCAAAGACCTGCACTGGACATTTATGACCCTACAGATTTTTTTCTTTGGTACTAGGGATTGAATCCAGGGTCATTCTACCTCCCAGCTACACCCCCAGCCCTATTTATGTATTTATTTATATAGCGGTACTGGGGATCGAAACCAGGGCATTCTACCTCTGAGCTATACCCCAGCCCTATTTTATTTTTTATTTGGAAACAGGGTCTCACTAAGTTGCTGAGGGTCTCACTAAGTTGCTGAGGCTGGCTTTGAACCTGTGATCCTCCTGCCTCAGCCTCCCAAGTACTGGGATTACAGGCGTGCGCCACCACACTGGGCTCCTACTGATCATTTCTTTATTTTTTTTTTGCGGTACCGGGGATTGAACCCAGGGGCGCTCTACCTCTGCGCTACACCCCCGGCCCTATTTTTTATACTTTATTTTGAAACTGGGTCTCATGAAGTTGCAGAGGGCCTCACTAAGTAGAGAGAGAGAGAGACAGGGAGAGAGAGAGAGAGAGAGAGAGAGAGAGAGAGAGAGAGAACTGAGGCTGGCCACGAACCCGGATCCTCTGGTCTCCACCTCCCAAAGTACTCCTACTGATCATTTCTGAAAACCTGCTCCTGGGCTGGGGCTACCTAAAATAAATCTCAGTGACAGTGGGTGACTTTGCAGCTTAGAAGCCTGAGGTGACTTATTCTAGGCACATGATTTTTCTTCCCCAAAGAGGCTTAAAACAAACCCACTTTCTCTCCCGTGGCTCACAGGGAAGAGGAAGGCATTGACCAGAGGGCATGTTTTAGAAATGAGATTAATATGGCCCGCTCTTTCCACTTGCATTATGGAAGAATTAACTCTGAATATTTCTATGAAGCCAAATCACACTTCTCCTCTTCCCCTGTAAGTACAAGTTCATTTAAAAAGATGTCACATCTGTTAATTAATATCCTGCCTGGCAGTGCCTAAATAAGCAAGAATTCACAAGAGACACACCTGTGATTCTTTTTTTGTGTGTGTGGGGTACAAGAGATCGGACCCAGGGGCATTCTACCTCTGAGGTACACCTCCATCCCTTTTTTACTTTTTGTTTTGAAATGGGGTCTCAGTAAGGCTGAGGGCCTCAATATGTGGCTGAGGCTGTCTTCGAACCTGCGATCCGCCTGTCTCAGCCTCCCAAGTACTGGGATTACAGTCATGCACCATCACACCTGGCCCTTTTTATTTTATTTTTATTTTGAAACAGGGTCTTGCTAAGTTGCTGAGGGTCTTGCTAAATTGCTGAGGCTGACCTCAAACCTGTAATCCTGCCGGGTGTGGTGTCGCACGCTTGTAATCCCAGTACTTGGGAGGCTGAGACAGGAGGATCCGGGTTCTTGGCCAGCCTCAGCACTTAGTGAGGCCCTCCACAACTTAGTGAGACCCTGTTTCAAAATAAACGAACAAAAAATAGGGCTGGGGGTGTAGCTCAGAGGTAGAATGCCCCTGGGTTCAATCCCTGGTACGGCAAAAAAAAAAAAAACCCAAAAAAACAAACCTGTAATCCTCCTGTCTCGGCCTCCCAAGTACTGGGATTACAGGTGCATGGAGCCATGCCTGGCTGACACCCCACTTGCTTTGTCAGTGGACAGCAGCAACTTTCCACCTCAACCTTTTCTTCACTCTTCTGTTTAGGAAGCTGCTTCCCTGCCGCTGTTTTTCCCTCTTCTTTGTGGCTGAGATGAAGATCAAAGGCACAGTCCAGGTCACATCTCCTCACTTGACCTGGCTACTATGCTGATTAGAGTGTGAATATTCATTAGTTTCTGCCAATCTGTGGCGGCTCATTAATTCCCTTACCCTGAGGACTCACGTCACCTCACACGCTTCCTATTAATTCAGACATTTTAATTTTGTTCACCTCATCTCTTCAGATAGACATTGAGGTCTCTTCAGTGATCTCTTCGTCTCTGCAGCCGACAGACAGCATTCCACTGAAGGAGAAGGAGCGGAGAGCCTGCCTGGGGCTTGCCGGAATCCCCTGCGGTGCTCTGCACAGTGATGAGTATCCTGCAGTGCTCTGCACAGTGATGCGTATGCAGTAGATGCTCCAAGTGTTCATGAGAGGAGAGAGACGATTATCCAGCTTTGCGTCTTTTTAGCCATCACCTCTCCAACCTTCCTTTCCTTACCTGCAAGTAAGCGAGATTCCAGATGTTCCTTCATTTGTTTTCAATTCCTCGATTAGACGTTCTCATCCACTTATCTTGTATTTTTTTAATTTTTAAAATTTTTTTTGTGGTACTGGGGTTTGAACCCAGGGGCATTCTACCTCTGAGCTACACCCCCAGCCCTACTTTATTTTATATTTTGAAACAGGGTCTCACTAAGTTGCTATTTTGCTAAGGAAGGCTGGCTGTGAACCTGTGATCCTTCTGTCTCAGCCTCCCAAGCACTGGGATTATAGGCATGCACCACCATGCCTAGTCATTTTTGTCTTTTTTTCAGTCAATTCTTTTTTTCTTTTTTCCTCCTTCAGATTTTTTTTTTCTTATTTTGTGGTACTGGGGATTGAATCCAGTGGCATTCTATCTCCAAGCTACACCAACAGCCCCTTTCATTTTTTGCTTTGAAATAGGGTCTCAGTAGGTGACAGTCTTGCTATGTTGCTGAGACATATCAAACCTGCGATCCTCCTGTTTCATCCTCCCAAGTACTGGGATTACAGGCGTGCACTACCAAGCCTGGCTTGTTTCATCCACTATTAAGTTCTCGAGAACATTGACCAGAGCTTTTCCAATTATTTTTTTTTATTTCCAGTGCCTAGAATACTGTCACATAATAGTTGCTCAATAATGTTGAGCTACTCCATTAAAATGGAGGTTCACAAAGACTTGAAAAATAACTTATCAAGACAATGTTGCAAGGGGTGGGACAAGATAGAGTAACTTCTGGTTCCAAACACACTGATTACATTAAATCATTAACAACCTTTGACATTTTAGTAAAGAATAGTTATTAGATGGTGACACCAATAATAAGGACCACAGATTAAGTCATTTAGATGGTTTGGGATGTGTAGGGTATGGGTGGCTGCCAGCATGGTGCTGAGTAGTCAGGAGTGAGTACAGAGATTCTCTATCTCAAGGATTTTGTCTGAATAAAACAAGGGAGCCGGGCGTGGTGGCGCACGCCTGTAAATTCCAGTACTTGGGAGACTGAGACAGGAGGATGGCAGGTTCGTGGCCAGCCTCAGCAATTTAGGGACAACCTGTTTGAAGATGAAAAATAAAATAGGGCTGGGGGTGTAGCTGAGAAGTAGAGTGAATGCCTTGTGGTTCAATCCCCAATACCACAATAAAAAAAATACATAAGAATAAATAAATAAATAGATAAATAAATAAATAAATAAAGAAGGAACAGAGAGAGACTTAGGAGTGAACATTCCTATCCCCCTCTTTTTTTTTTTTTTGCGGTACCGGGGATTGAACGCAGCGGCGTTCCACCTCCGCGCTACACCCCCGGCCCTATTTTTTATACTTTTATTTTGAAACCGGGTCTCATGAAGTTGCGGAGGGCCTCACTAAGGACAGAGAGAGAGAGAGAGAGAGAGAGAGAGAGAGAGGGAGAGAGAGAGACAGGGAGAGAGAGAGCGAGAGAGCTGAGGCTGGCTGCGAACCCGGATCCTCTGGTCTCCGCCTCCCAAAGTATTGGGATTACAAGCTTGCACCACCACGCCTGGCCCTATCCCCCTCTTGAGAATAATTTTACTTGAGTGAGGACCAAATGACCCCAAAGACAACTTGAATTTCATCCCTGAGTAGAAGCCACACCAGGTAAACTTACGTGGAGAGATTTCCTGTTACATTTTTCTTACTCTCCTTTGAAAGAAATGCCTTTTTAAAAAATCAAAAGAAGTGAGAGATATTACCTAATTTCACTTAGGAAGTGGTCTGAAGCAATTTCATCTGAAGCAACAATTACTTCCCATATGCAATTCATCAAGAAAAGCAAAAACAGGAAAAGCCTACAAGAGGCAGGATTGTGCAAATTAAGATTATTTTCCTAATTTTTTCTTTACATCTGTAATATGACTAATAAAATCAAGCACTGAGTCTTGAATTATGAGAAGAAAATAAGAATATAGGTAAATGTAGCACTATTGGTGGGGTGTGGTGGGGCAGGATTGCAGGTTGGAAGATAGCCTCAGAAACTTAGTGAGATTCTCAGTAACCTAGCAAGACCCTGTTTCAAAAGCAAAAAATAATAAGGACTAGGGGTGTAGCTTGGGGGTAGAATGCCCCTGAGTGCCACACACACACACACACACACACACACACACACACACACACACACTCACTCTATATATACACACATAGCACTTCTGTTTTTCAACATTGACTCTGTTGAAAATCATGACACTATGATTTTGTTAAATACTCCTTCAAATTCATATTCTATATATATAGTGACAGAAATTTTGCATCTAACTTATTATATAATGAAAAAAGCAAAGCTGGGCATGGTGGCACATGGCTGTAATCCCAGTACTTGGGAGGCTGAGACAAGGAGGATCCAGTCTCCGAAGTTTAGACCAGATCTATTTTATCTAGTAACTGGGGCCTTGGTAGCTCTTACTCTGGGGTCAGCTGTGACTATACTAGAGCGAGATGGCAAGGTCAAGCCAAGGACTCACTGTGAGCACTAGAACCAAAGGACTAATAAGGACTCGATTTGGTTTGTGTTTGTCAGCATTGGACACAGAATTTATTTTTTAAAAAACATGAGTTATTGTTTTACTACCTATTGAAATTCTTATAGGAACCTCTGCTTGTACTTAGAAGGTTTTTAACCCATTACATTAGAATCATCTAGGAAAGGTGATAAAAAGTAGGATTCAGGGTGCTGGTACACAACCGTAATCCCTGTACTTGGGAGGTTGAGACAGGAGGATCACAGGTTCAAGACCAGCGCGACTTAGTGAGACCCTCAGCAACTGAGAGAGACCGGTTTCATAAAAATAATATAAATAAAATTATAAGGTGGTGTGGCTCAGAAGTAGAATGCCCCTGGATTCAATTTTCCAGTACTAAGGAAACCAAACCAAACAGACAAACAGCAATGACAACAACAACAAACAACAACAACAAAAGTCCAGTAGGATTCCCAGGCTCCACTGTAGGGGTTCTGATCTGCAGGTCTGGGGTAGAGTTCAGGACTTTTCTTATGCAAGTGAACCTCAAACCACATATTGAGAAACACCGCTCCAACTCACAGCCTTTTCCCCAGTAAAACAAAAGCAAGCAAGTGGGCAAACAAACCCACTCCTTTTGAACAAAGGATTTTTATGAATATAGATATCATATATAATCAGAACAGACTATACTGTGCCACACACCTATCACACAGTGTTAATATGATTTTATCTGCATCCATCTCACCTTCCCAGAGCAGAAACCTGTGTAACAACTGCTTTTGAAAAGCATGATCAAAATAAAGGTAAAATTAAAAAAATTAAATAAAAATTCAGAGACGAAACTTATTTATTTTTGTGGTACTGGGGATTGAACCGAGGGGCATTCTACTTCTAGCCCTATATATATATATATATATATATATATTTTTTTTTTTTTTTTTGAAACAGGGTCTCACTAAGTTGTTGAGGGCCTCACAAAGTTGCTGAGGCTGGCCGAACCTGGATTGAACCTGTGATCCTCCTGTCTCAGCCTCCCAAGTACTGCAATGACAGGTGTGCGCCACCGCGCCCGGCTTTGCAGTTATTTTAATTGCTTGTCTTTCAAGATAAATATCTTCATTCATCGCTTGTATCTGGTTTCTTAAAGGCCCAGTGGAGGAGGGTGCAGTCTCTGCTCCTACTTTCACTGAGTGTCTTGGAGACTAAGAGCATCATACTCGATCCATGTGTCACGGTATAGCAAGTGGTCTATCTTAGCTGGAAACTGGGCGTGGGCTTAGAGACAACAACTGGCATGTGGCAAAGGATTGCTCTGGTGTGAAGGCTCTGTGGCCGTGCCCGGGCCCACTTGGCTGAAATCTTTTCTTTTGATCCTAAAAGCAATAATACTTTTACTCAATAGCCCCCACCCACGAAGTGTCATTACAATGAATTTTTATGCAGTCATGAGTATTTTTTTTTCGGTACTGGGGATTGAATCCAGGGGCATTTTACCTCTGAGCTGCACCCCCAGCCCTATTTTTGTTCTTTATTTGGAAACAGGGCCTCACTAAGTTGCAGAGGGCCTCAGTAAATAGCTGAGGCTGGCCATGAACCTGTGATCCTCCTGTCTTAGCCTCCCAAGTACTGGGATCACAAGGATGTGCCACCACGCCTGGCTCAGTCATGAGTATTTTACACACACATACTCACATACACACCCCCCCCACACACTAACATTTACTTATCTAAAAATTAAAAACCTAATTGTATACATTGTCACCAGATCTTCTTGGAGGAGATACAGAGAAAGCTGCTTTGCTAGGTTAACTCCAGAATAAGCTTATACAACTATGAAGTTAAACTTGGAAATTGTGTTTCTAAGTGAACCAATTCCCATTCCCTGCTTTAAAAAAAAAAAAACCGAATGTTTATTATATCCTAAAGACAAATGTCTTTCCACACAAAATGGTTGTAAATCTATTTTACGATGGGCATATGTTAAAAAACAAACACACAAAGTCTATAAACAAAAATTTAAAGCTGAACAAAATTTTAGTGATCACTTAATTTGGCCTCTTCATTTTACAACAGCTTAAGTAAACAGAATTCTAAGTTAACTAGTTTGTTCAAATTTACAGACTCATACAGCCTCCCTCTCCCTCTCTCTCTCTCTCTCTCTCTCTGGTACTGGGGATTGAACCATAGGTATTCCACCTCTGAGCTACACTCCCAGCACTTTTTATTTTTATTTATTTATTTATTATTATTATTTTTTGCCGGTACCGGGGATTGAACCCAGGGGCATTCCACCTCCGAGCTACACCCCCAGCCCTATTTTTTATTCTTTACTTTGAAACAGGGTCTCACTAAGTTGCGGAGGGCCTCACTGAGTAGCTGAGGCTGGCCACGAACCCGGATCCTCCAGTCTCAGCCTCCCACGTACTGGGATTACAAGTGTGCGCCACCACACCTGGCTTTATTTATTTATTTATTTATTAAACAGGGTCTCACTAAGTTGATGAGGCTGGTCTTGAACCTGGATCCTCCTGTTTCAGCCTCTCAAGTACTGGGGTTCAGGCGTGCACCACCATGCCCGGTGAAATCTTTTTCTTATTCTAAAAAAATAAAAATAAACAAAGACAAAATTTTTCCCCAAGAAATTTATTTACTTTATATGGCTCCTGCCATTACCTTCTCAGCATCACGTACTGATCATTGTTCAAGCCAACACTTTTAATTTGAAGAGATAATTTTGACATTTCCAATTAAAAATATTTGCGTCCTATGTTTCTTTGGTTATATAAGATAGGAATGAAACTATCAAGTGTTGGAATAAACAAAGAATCTCAGATCAGGATAGAAAAAGCAAGCCTGCAATGTGAAATTATGTTTTGAATACACAGGGTTTTATTTTTCACTGCTGAATATTACTAAATATTTTTATTAGTGCATATTATTTCTACAGAATAATGGGTTTTGTGTGACATATTTGTACATTCAAATGATATACTTTTTTTTGGTACTAGGGATTGAACCCAGAGTTATTCTACCTCTGAGCTACACCCCCAGACCAGTTTTATTTCTTATTTGGAAATAGGGTCTCACTAGGTTTCTGAGAGTCTCACTAAATTGCTGAGGCTGGCTTCGAGCCTGCGATCCTCCTGTTTCAGCCTCCCAACTACTGGGATTACAGGCATGCACCACCACACCTGCCGGCTACCTTTTTTTTGTGTGTGGTGCTGGGGATGAAACCTAGGAGCAGTCTACCTTTGATCTATCCCCCAAGCCCTATTTCATTTTTTATTTGGAGACAGGGTCTCACAAAGTTGCTGAGAGCTTCACTAAATTGCCAAAACTGACTTCCAACCTGCGATCTGCCTGTCTCAGCCTCCAAGTACTGGGATTACAGGAGTGAGCCACGATCTTGGCTAATATACTTTGATCATACCCCCATTATGCTCCTTTGCATTTCCCTCCCGGTCCCCTCTCCTGACCCTTCCTCTTCTCTAGTAACACCCCTTCTACTTGCCTGTTGTCTCCCCACCCCAGATCCCACGTGTGAGAGAGAGCATGCAAGGCACATCATCTGAGTCTGTTTATTTTGCTTAATATGATGCTCTTCAGTTCCGTCCACTTGCCTGCTGATGGCATGATTTCACTCTTCTTTACGGCTGAATTATAGTCCATGTGTATATGTAGCACATTTTCTTTATCCATTCATCCACTGACGGTTGCCTATGCGGATCCCACGCCTTGGCTACTGTGAATTGTGCCATAATAAACACGGGCGTGCAGGTGTCTCTATGGCATGCTGACTTGGATTCCTTTGGGCGTAAACTGAGGAAGGGTACAACTGGATCCTATGGTAGTTCTGTTTTTAGTTTTTTGAGGAACCTCATACTGATTTGCAGAGTGGCAATAGTAATTCACATTCCCACCAACAGTGTAGACGGATTCCTTTTTTTCCACATTCTCACCAGCATGTACTGGTCTTTGTATTCTTCCTGGGAGCCACTCTGACCACAGGGAGATGGAATCTCAGTGTAGTTTTTTTTTTTTTTGCGGTACTGGGAATTGAACCCAGGGGCGTTCTACCTCCAAGCTACACCCCCGGACCTATTTTATTCTTTATTTTGAAACAAGGTTTCACTAAGTTGCCAAAGGCCTCACAAGTTGCTGAGGCTAGCAGTGAACCTGTGATCCTCCTGTCTCAGCCTCCCAAGTACTGGGATTACAAGCATGTGCCACCACGCCCAGCGCTCAGTGTGGTTTTGATTTGCGTTTCTCTGATGGCTTAAAGATGTTGAAAAAAAATTTTTTTTTTTTGCGGTACTCGGGATTGAACCCAGAGGCATTCTACCTCCGAGCTACACCCCCAGCCCTATTTTATTCTTTATTTTGAAACAGGATTTCACTAAATTGCGGAGGGCCTCACAAGTTGCTGATGCTGACTGTGAACCTGCGATCCTCCTATCTCTGCCTCCCAAGTACTGGGATTACAAGCATGCACCATCACACTCGGTTAAGATGTTGAATATTTTAAAAATATAATTATTATCCATTTGTACTTCCTTCAAGAAATGTCTGTTCAGTTCATTTACCCATTTACTGATTGAGTTATTTGGGTTTTTTTGGTATTAAGTTTTTTGAGTTCTTTATATATTTTGGGTATTAATCCTCATCTAAAAAGTACTTGGCAAAGAATTCCCCCCTCTGTAGACTCTCTCTTTACCCTGTTGTTTCCCTTGCTGTGTGGAAGCTTTTTAATTTGATGCCATCTCATTTGTCAATTCTCGCTATTATTTCCTGAGCTATTGGGGTCCTATTCAGGAAGCCATTGCCTGTGCCTCTTTAAAGTTTACCCTGTGTTTTTTCTAGCAGTTTCAAGTCTTACATTTATGTCTTTGATCCATTTTGAGTTGATTTTTGTACAGAGTGAAAGACAAGGACCTTGTACCAGTCTTCTATGTATGGATATCCAGTTTTCCCGGCCCCATCTCTCTATTGTATGTTTTTTGGCACTTTTGTCAAGAATCAGATGGCTGTAGCCACATGGGTTTATTTCTGTGTTCTCTGATCTATTCTATTGGTCTATGTGCTTGGCTGTGTGCCAGTGCCACGCTGTTTTTGTTACTCTGGCTCTGTAGCATACTTTGAAACTGGATATTGTGATACCTTTAGATCATTTTGCTCAGGATTGCTTTGGCTATTCTGGGTGTTTTGTACTTCCATATGAATCATAGGACATCCACAAGTTTTAATAGCTTTGGTCATCCATCTATCCATTAATTTATCCATCAGATATACTGGGAGTATGGAGACAATTATGATGGGTTCTCCTGTTACAGAGCTCACTATGCAGTCCGACTCAGAGGGTAATAAGTACCTGTAAAAACAGCAGGTGCTATGACGAGATGTAATAAAAGGAGCCTCTAAACCGGGTGTGGTGGAGCACGCTTGTAATCCCAGGACTTGGGAGGCTGAGACAGGGGTTCACAGGTTTGAGGCCAGCCTCAGCTACTTAGTGAGGCCCTCTGCAACTTAGTGAGACCCGGTTTCTAAATAAAGAATAAAAAATAGGACTGCGGGTGTAGAATGCCCCGGGTTCAATCCCCGGTACGGCAAAAATAAATAAATAAATAAATAAATAAATAAATAAATAAATAGAGCCTCTTTGTTGCCAAATGAGTTGAAGTTTTCCAGACTGAGAAAAGCAGAGGACCATCTGAGAGATACAGTCAATGAGTACAGGTGTGGATGAGTTGTGCATGTCAGGGAATGGCCGAAGCACGAGGTCTGTGGCTTCTGGGTTTCCCTGATTTATTGATTTGCATATCTTTTTTCTCTATTCTCTGTATTTCCTATACAGTATAAATTAGAGCCAAAGCTCATAGACTCCAGTACATTTTTTCTTTAATATAACACATGCAATATTAGGTACTTCCCATTTCATCTCATCAAGAGATGGTCCGTGGCAGGTCTCATGGGTCAGGGGTGCCACGGTTGACCATTGGTTGGCAGTGGCCGCAGCTTCACTCCACCAGTGGTTATGGTGTCCCTTGGGAACCAGGAAGCTTCTAATTAAGAGAGTATCGTAATTTAGTCTTCATTGTGGAATAGTATAGATTGCAGAAGGGACTAAAAGAAGAAAAGAGAAAGCAGACAGGGGAACACAGAGTCTCTTATCATCCTCTAGAAAGGAGATGACAGTCTTAACTCTGTGCTAGGTAGTATGCTAATTCCTCAGCATGTGTAACTTTTTTAAATCCTCACACAGAGCCGGGCGTGGTGGCGCACGCTTGTAATCCCAGTACTTCGGAAGGCGGAGACTGGAGGATCCGGGTTCGCGGCCAGCCTTGGCTCTGTCTCTCTCTCTCTCTCTCTCCTTAGTTAGGCCCTCTGCAACTTCGTGAGACCCGGTTTAAAAATAAAGTATAAAAAATAGGGCCGGGGGTGTAGTACTGCAAAAAAAAAAAAAAAAATCCTCACACAGGATTTAAAGGCTAGGATAGGTTTGCTTATTTCCATGGTCCGTCCAAAACTGAGATTTAGAGAGACTGACTGCCTACTATCATGGCAGCAGAGTTCAAGTGATGATTAAAACCCAGCTCTGTGCAACATCAAAATTGCATGTACTAAGTCACTCCCTTGGGGTGACTGAATAGAAATTGATTTGGGGGGCTGTGGAGGTTTTGAATGCTCTTTTTGATTTGGTGACCACTGGACAATTTAGGGTATGGAATAACTCTGAGGTGTCTATCTTGGATGATTGGGGAAGAGTAGTATGGTTTTGTTGAATTTAAAGTATCAGGTGGATAAGTTAACTGAAAATGTAGCTCTGGTGTTAGATGATAAAAATTTCAGCTCTGATGTTCAGAAGACATATCAAAGAAAAAATATAGACTACTAGAATATAGGTCCAAGAGCCATCTGCCTAGAGATGGTAGCTTAGACCAGGGTAGTACATAAAATCACCTAATATATTTATACAGTATGAAGATATCATCAAGCTAGGTGCAGCAGTGCACACCAGTAATTCCAACTACTCAGGAAGGGGAGGCAGGAGGATCTCAAGTTCAAGGTGAGTCCGGGCAACTTAGCAAGACCTTGTCTCAAAATAAAATAAAAATAAAATAAAATAAAAAGGGCTGGAGATATAGTGTAGTGGTAAAGTGCTTGCCTAGTGTGTGCAAAACCCCGAGTTCAATCCCCAGTACTGCAAAATCAAACAAAAAACTCTTCACTTCATATTTATAACTCATTCAAGACTAGAAAACCAACATTACAAAGGAGAAAACCTCTGGGTGTGGTGGCGCATGCTTGTAATCCCAGTACTTGGGAGGCTGAGACCGGAGGATCCGGGTTCGCGGTCAGCCTCAACTACTTAGTGAGGCCCTCCACAATTTAATGAGACCCTGTTTCAAAATAAAGAATAAAAAACAGGGCTGGGGGAGTAGCCCAGAGGTAGAATGCCCCTGGGTTCAATCCCTGGTGCTGCAAAATAAATAAATAAATAAATAAATAAATAAGAAAACTGCATGAATTAAAAATATAATTTCTTGCCAGGCATGGTGGTGCATGCCTGTAATCCCAGTACTTGGGAGGCTGGGTCAGGAGGATTGCAAATTTGAGGACAGCCTCAAAAATGTAGCAAGACTCTTTGTGTGTGTGTATGTGGGGGGTACTGGGGATTGAACCCAGAGATGTTCTACCTTTGAGCTACGCCCTCAGAGTGATTTCATTTCTTATTTGGAAACAGGGTCTTGCTAGGTGGATGAGAGTCTCACTACTTGCTGAGGCTGTCCTTGAACCTGTGATCCTCCTGTCTCAGCCTCCCAAGTACTAGGATTACAGGCATGTGCCACCACACCGGGCTAGCAAAACTCTTAACAATCTAGTGAAACCCTGTTTCAAAATAAAAAATAAAAGCCTGGTGTGGTGGCACATGTCTGTAATCCCAGTAATTGGGAGGCTGAAACAGGAGGATCTCAGGTTTGAGGGCAGCGTTTAAATAAATAAATAAATAAATAAATAAATAATAAAAATTAGGGTTGGGGGCATAGTTTGGATGTAGAATACCCCTGGGTTCAATTCCTAGTACCACCTTAAAAAAAAAATATATATATATATATATATTTGTGTGTGTGTGTGTGTGTGTGTGTGTGTGTGTGTGTGATTTCTGATTTTCACAGTCCTGAAAAAGTTAACATCGTAAAGATTTTTTGTGTATTCTTTTGGTATAACTTCTTGATAGTACTGTGCCAGGAAGTTGGGTATCATAACATTATGTCCACATCATGGTCTGACAGGCAGAAGCTTCCTTACTTACGGAGTGGGACAGAACCTTACACTAGGCAGGTCACAGAAAACCCAGCTCCGATAAGCTCTACATTATGGAATAACCAGCGCCTTGAACAGTTCTGAAGGGAGACACCCAGTTGCCTCTAGGATGCTCTGTAGTATAGGAGACTAGAAATCTGAAAACCAGTTCTGCCTCTTTGGAGGTTATAGACAATGCTATGTGGTGGCAAAATAAATTATTTTGAATTATTAACAAAAGATAAATGATTGTTTCCCTGCCATCTGCAGTTTTCTTTCTTCCTCTAGGGCAACATTAAGGATCTATTTATTATCATTCATTTGATGGCCTTAATGGTTTTCTGTCAAATATAATAATTCATTTCACTCGAGATGAGTAAAGGGTTTGAAGGGACATTCATCAAAATTCAAGACAAATAGATAAATTTGCTCTATATTTATGAAGCTCTGCCAAGTTGCAGCCAGGCACGGTGGTGTAGGCGCACGCCTGTAATTCCAGTACCTGGGAGGCTGAGACAGGAGGATCATAGGTTCAAAGCAACCTAGCTGGAACCTGTTTGAAAATAAAAAATAAAATAGGACTGGCATGTAGCTCGGAGGTAGAATGCCCCTGGGTTCAGTCCCCAGGTGTTCTCACACACACACATACACACACACACACACACACACACACACACATACACACACACACACACACACACACACACACACACATGATCTGCAAAGTTGAACTTCTATTTGTTCTTAAGGAATTTTGGGGGGTGGTGGTACTGGAGATTGAACCCCAGGGTCTTCTAACTCTGAACTAGTCCTGAGCCCTTTTTATTTTGAAACAGGGTCTTGCGAAGCTGATGAGGCTGGCCTGCTTTAAACTTCAGTCTTCCCATCTCAGCCTCCCAAATACTAGGATTACAGGCAGAGGCCATTGTGCCTGGCTCTAAGGATTTTTTTTTTTTTTGGCGGTACTGGGGATTGAACCCAGGGGCATTCTACCTCCAACCTACACCCCCAGCCCTATTTTTCTTTTTATTCCTTATTTTGAAACAGGGTCTCACTAAGTTGCAGAGGGCCTCACTAAGTAGCTGAGGCTGGCCACGAACCTGTCATCCTCCTGTCTCAGCCTCCCAAGTACTGGGATTACAAGCATGTGCCACCATGCCCAGCATCTAAGGAATTTTTTATTATTGCAAATGGCAATTAAATAGGGGGAAAAGATATTTCTGGGACATGGGCCAGGTACAATCAGGTTTAAATAGATTTCAGGAAATCTTTTAAGGGGGGAAAATAATCATAAAAAATAGATCTCGAGGACTGTGTGTAGCAAGTGACCTATGTACCACTGACCTATGCCCCAGCCTTAGATGTCTTTAATTGTGACCTTGATGAACCTTTAAGATGCTTATTGGTGCAATCACTTTATTGCAATTTATTTGCAAGAATACTTTATATATCCTATTGTACTAAAGATCACTGTAAACTTCATTACTTTTAGCTTTCTAATCTCATGCTCATCAGTAGTGATGCTAGTAAATCATTACTAAAGACATGAATACCTCCCTGGCCTCAACTACTGATCTATACATTTGATAATTGCAACATTCTGCCAATTCCCTTACAGGATAGATAATAAAACTGGAACTCTACAGAGATAAAGAACTTATCCAAAGTCACACACCCAACTAGAGCCAGAATGAGCCTGCACCCCAAGTTTCCAGACTTCTGACCTGACACTCTCCCTGTGGCCGCACACTGTCCTGGAGCGGGATTTCTGACTGGATCTGTTCTTATCTTTAGCAATTACAGAAGTTTGTTCTCTGAGATGGCAACTTGTTTTCATCTTATATATAGTTTATAGCAAGATTGGATCAGCTCCCTACAATAATTTGTATTATATCCATCTGAATATATGACTTATGGTCATTTTTGAAAAATAGCAGATTGTTTCGAGGCATTTCATTTCCCTGGGGCTTTGGAGGTATCTGAAAATAGAAAGATGCAGTTCGAAGAAGCTAGCCCCGAGCACCGGCATCGCAGGCCATCCTTAGCCCTGACCCTGCAGAAACCAGGTCATCTCCTGGCATCTCAGTGTTTCTCCTTCCTTCCTTCCTTCCTTCCTTCCTTCCTTCCTTCCTTCCTTCCTTCCTTCCTTCTTCTGGTGTGTGTGTGTGTGTGTGTGTGTGTGTGTGTGTGTGTGTGTGTTACTAGGAATTGAACCCAGGGGCATTCTACCTCTGAGTTACACCCCCAGCCCTATTTTATTTTTTATTTTCAAACAGGGTCTTGCTAAGTTGCAGAAGACCTTGCTAAGTTGCTGAGGCTGGCCTTGAATCTGTGATCCTCCTGTCTCAGCCTCCCAAGTACTGGCATTACAGGCCTGCACCACCAAGCTCAGCTTCAGTTTTTCAATCTGTGAAACAGAGACCACAATACGTACTTCTATCTCTCACACAGGTAGTGTACGGATCAAATAAGTTAACAGTGATGAGAACATCTTAGACAGATGTTATGTAACTTGTGGATATAATAAAGCTAGAGAACTTTGAAGAAGATCATGTGAACTCAGGGCGACGTGTTTAAACGGATCAAATGATAAGCCTGCAAGGAAATACTATTTGCTTTGGGAATTTCTTAGTGGCAAGCTGACTTCTCTACCACTGATGACTCTCAAGGTGTGGTGATATAAATAAACAACTTACTTATTTTGTCATGCAATTCTGATGAGACACGCGGCTGTGCAGAGCAATGACTTCTGCTAATTAACATTGTGCCCAAGTTTATAACATCTGAAGGGAGGTCGGACAGGACTGACTCATTCCCAGTGCACTCCGTGTTCTCCATTGGCAAACAAGAACACAATGGACTCCTGCAAGCGGAGACGTCAACATTTTCTGCTCATTTCAAGGAACTTGTATATTGTTTGCACAGCTGTCATGTTCCTGCGACAGGAGGCAGAAGTCACTTTCAAGTCCCTCAGGAATAATAATGAGAAAATTAATAGCTATAATTTATGGGTCATCTATGTTATGTCAGTCACTGTGCAATCATGTTACATACATTATTTCTAATTCTCGGAGCGGCACTACGAAAGGCAGGCATTATCAGACCTCTTTTACTTTGTAATAGCTTTATAGAAAGAAAATAGGATAGGTTATAAGTCAAATGTCAAAGTTTCCATTTGTACGCTGGCAGGCAGGCCTGTGTTTCCTTTGTTCGCTGGCTGTTCTCTTGCTTAAGCAGTGGTAAACATGGTGAATTTCAACTAGCCGGTAAAGTAATAAGACAAAACAGAATTAAACTGGGCGCGATGGTGCATGCCTGTAATCCCAGTACTTGGGAGGCTGAGACCAGAGGATTGCTGGTTCGAGGACAGCCTCAGCAAGTAGTGAGACTCTCATCAACCTATTGAGACCCTATTTAAAAATAAAAATAAAATATAGGACTGAAGGTATGGCTCAGAGGTAGAATGCCCTTGGGTTCTGTCCCCAGTGCCACAAAAAAATAAAAAATAAATACAAAAAAAGCGAGGGTGGGGGTGTAGCTTGGAGGTAGAATGCTCCCGGGTTCAATCCCCAGTACAAAAAAAAAAAAGTGTGATGAAATACAAGAAGGATGTTTTACTTTTAATTACTGAAAGGAGTTAATAATTTGTGTGTGTGTGTGTGTGTGTGTGTGTGTGTGTGTGTTACTGGGAATTGAACCCAGAGGCATTCTACCTCTGAGCTACACCGCCAGACCAATTTCATTTCTTATTTGAAAACAGGGTCTCACTAGGTTGCTGAGAGCCTCACTAAATTGCTGAGGCTGTCCTCAAACCTGTGATACTCCTGTCTTAGCCTCCCAAGCACTAGGATTATAAGCATGTGCCACCACACCCAGCTAGCATTTAATAATTTTTTTTTTGTGGTACCGGGGATTGAACACAGGGGTGTTCTACCTCCGTGCTACACCCCCAGCCCTATTTTTTATACTTTATTTTGAAACCGGGTCTCACGAAGTTGCAGAGGGCCTCGCTAAGGAGAGAGAGAGAGAGAGAGAGAGAGAGAGAGAGAGAGAGACAGGGAGAGAGAGAGTGAGAGAGCTGAGGCTGGCCGCGAACCCGAATCCTCCAGTCTCCACCTCCCAAAGTACTGGGATTGCAAGCGTGCGCCACCACGCCCGGCTAATAATTTAATAAAATAACATTTAAATTACATAACCATTGATAAAGTCAGGTGAAGAAATAATCTTCCTCTAATCATATTTCCATTTTATGTATTTTAAATTGGTAAACTATCATTTCTAAGGTAATTTATTTGATAGTATAACATCCACTTTGGTTTTTTTTTTTTTGGTAATACTGGGGATTGAACCCAGGGCCTCACACATGCTAGGCAAGCTTTACCACTGAGTTACAACTCCAGCCTTTTTTTTTTTTTCTGCTGGCCTTGAACTTGCAATCCTGCCTCAGCCCCCTCAGGAACTGGCATTACAGACACATGCCACCACACCTGGCTACTTGGAACAATTTTCATGTACTACTGAAATTTTGTCCTTAAATTCATTTAAAATTTTGAACTTTATAAGTATTTTTATTTATTAATTCATTTATTAAAAATGTATTAAGTGTATACTATTTGTCAATCTTGGGTACATTGCTTATAGGCTTAAGATACATTTAGTGTCAGGTTCCAGGGAAGTATGATATAAAATGGCTTAGTTAATTGTTTATGAATACCTTTGTTATTTTATAGCCTAAATTGCTGAGGCTGTCCTTGAACCCTATGATCGTCCTGTCTCAGCTTCCCAAGTACTGGAATTATAGATGTGCACCACCACGCCCAGCTATTTTATCACTTAATACACAAGACAACATTGAACATGTTTGAATAACTTACTAATATTTAAAGGTCACTTGAGTCATTGATAAATGATTTTATTCCAGTTCACTTTCTTTATTGACACGATGTGCTTGGACTGTTTTTCTTTGAGTTTCTTTAGTAATGCAATAACTTCCTGTAAATCAGCCAAACCAATGTCCAGTGAATTAACCAAGCCTGGTAACCAGTTGCTTAACCTGAAATTTTCTCCTATCCTTATCCTTATAAGAATTTATAATTTCACTTTTATCTATAAGTAAGAGTTTAAGAGTTTTTCAAAGTGATTGTAAAGGGCTGAGGCCCAGGGACACCCCAGATCCATTGTATCAGAGTCTAGAGAGGTGGAGTCTAGGCGTTAGTGTTTTCGGTTTCAGGCGATTCCAGGATGCGGACAAGTGGGAGGACTGGAGACGGAACCTCCCAGTTCCCACCGCAGAGCATTCCCACCGCATTTCTGGGCTTCTTGCCCATGATCTGCTCTCTTTCTCACTCGATTCTCTTAAAAAGTCATTATTGTTTCTGTCTAAAGTCAACTTGGGCCGGGCATGGAGGCGCATGCTTGTAATCCCAGTACTTGGGAGGCTGAGACCGGAGGATCGGGGTTCTTGGCCAGCCTCAGCTACTTAGTGAGGCCCTCCACAACTTAGTGAGACCCTGTTTCAAAATAAAGAATAAAAAATAGGGCTGGAGGTGTAGCTCGGAGGTAGAATGGCCCTGGGTTCAATCCCCGGTACCACCACCACCACAACAACAAATAAATAAAGTCAACTTGGCCCATTGACTTGAAGGTATTTGTGACTGCATATGCTTGCCATTTCTTAAAAAAAAATCTTGCTCTACTTGTATTTTAATCTGGGGTTTTCTGCTTTCTTTTTTGCTCTTTCTACTCTACCCTATAAATGAAAACTTTGACTTCTTAGAGCAACCATAATTCTACAATGTGTATAGGAACCTATGGGTTAGTCATAGTTCATGCAAGCTATAAAATCCACATTAATAATATTAACATGAAGCTATAGAGGAGTCAATCTTAACATCCTGGCTAATAGCTCCATAAATTTATAATCTCTCATTTCTTTAGCAATAAATAATTTCATTCTAAAGTTCAACATTTTTCAATATATTCCATGTTTTTTGACATTATACATGTACTAAATTATAGATTTAATTGTAATTGTATTCATTTATACTTCCAAAAAGACAATTGGGCTGAACAGATTGACTAAGTGACACCAGACTTGTAAACAACATTTATATTGTGATATTTCCAACTGGGGCCCCTGCTGAGCTTCAGTTCAGGGCCTCTTTAACCCTCAACTGAACTATTAATAAAAAAGACAATATTAGACCATAAATCATTGAGAGACAACTTAGGTCACAAGGAGAGATCTGGGCAATTCAACTTGCTCATTTGCCTGGCATTTATCTTAACCTTCACCTTAAGTTTTTTCTTTTCATTGTTTTTTCTCATTTGAGAGTGGTCACTGTTTTTTAACTTACCAGATTTCAAAAATACCATGCTAGTTACCTTTGTTCAGTCTTCTCATAAGATTGTTGATCTCGTTTTCACTGTTGTCAGCTTTTTGGGGTTTCGTTTCATTTCATTTCAATTTTTTGACCAGAGGTTTCTAATCATTTCACTACTTGTAGTCTATCTTCCATGATTTTGTTCCCTAATTATTCTCTTTTCTCTTTCCCAATTTGCTTGGGTAACAAGTCACCAACTTCTCTGTGTGTGTGTGTGTGTGTGTGTGTGTGTGTGTATGCATGCACGTGCAGTGTTAGGGATTGAACCCAGGGGTATTCAACCTCTAATCTACAGTCTCAGCCCTATTTTACTTTTTTTTTTTTTGCGATACCGGGGATTGAACCCAGGGGCATTCTACCTCCGAGCTACACCCCTGGCCCTATTTTTTATATTTTATTTTGAAACCGGGTCTCATGAAGTTGCGGAGGGCCTTACTAAGTAGCTGAGGCTGGCCGCGAACCCAGATCCTCCGGTCTCCGCCTCCTAGGATTACAAGCATGCGCCACCACGCCTGGCCTCTATTTTACTTTTTATATCTTATTTTGTTTTTATTTTTATTTTTGTGGTACTGGGGAATGAACTCAGGGGCATTCTACCTCCAAGCTACATCCCCAGCCCTTTTTATTCTTTATTTTGAAACAGGGTCTCACTAAGTTGCAGAGGGCTTCACTATGTAGCTGAGGCTGGCCGCGAACCTGCGATCTTCCTGTCTCAGCCTCCCAAGTACGAGAATTCAGGCGTGTGCCACCACTCCCGGCTACCAACTTGCATTTATGTCATCTTTTCTACCTGTTTTAGCTCATAAACATCTTCCCCCTTTAAACAAGTACCCTTGCTTTGTATTTAGCTTTAGTCTCTAAATATTTTCAGCTAGAAGTGGTGCCAGTGTGGTCTAATGAGAGTCTAGCTGGAGCAGAGAAGGGCAGATCGTGCCTTGATTAGTCACCAGGAGATTTATCCTTTCCTTTGAAGGTCAAAGACACACAGTAGTTGTTGTCCAAGTCTAAAGAGGTCTTGAGAAACTGAGTAGCAATAGTTAAAATCCAACAAAACTTAAGTAGATGCCAGAATATCAACTTAATAATTCACTGAAACAGCTGTGATGAGAATGGAGAACCTAAAAGTCCTGTGGAATCACCCCGTGCTCTTCTGTAGTCAGTCTACATGGGAGAGCCCTTTGGGTGAGACTAAAATCAAAGTAAGAAGAACTTGCATTCTCTTGTTGTCAGGTTTTATTTTATTTTATTTTTTGGTCAACACTTTCTAATCAATCTCCAAGATAGCTGGGTGTGGTGGTGTACCCTTGTAATCTCAGTACTTGGGAGGCTGAGATAGTAGTATCACAGGTTCCAGGGCAGCCTCAGCAACTTAGTGAAGACTCTCAGCAGCCTAGTGAGACCCTGTATCAGAACAGAAAATAAAAAGGGCTGGGAGTGTAGCTCGGAAGTAGAATGCCCCTGGGTTCAATCCCTAATACCACACACACACACACACACACACACACACACACACACACA
>PVJS01006634.1:0-12344 GCA_004027185.1 Glis glis
GGAAGGGGTATAAGGGAAGGGGAAGGGTAAGAAAGTAGTGAATCTATGGAATTACTGTCATAAACAATGTGTATATATGAGAGTATACCAACATCATTCTCAGTGCTACATGTGGGAGGGAGGCGGGGGGGAGGCCGGGGGGAGGGACACCAAGAGCTGTGTGCATGTATGTTAACACCAAACTGATACTCAATGTGATGTGAGACTACAATGCACCAATAAAAACATAAAAAATAAATAAATAAAAAAAAGGGAACCATACTCAAGGAAAGAAGAAAGGAAAGGAGAGACAGAGACAGAGACAGAAAACTTCACCTTGGAAAATTGTAAATTATTAAAGAAAAGAAATAACTTGAAATTAGTCGAAGGGTAGAACAAGTTTACCCATGAAGAAACAATTGATAGTAGACTTCTCAATATTACTAATGGATTTAAAATAATATTTTCTTCTAAAAAAGGCAAGAAAAAGGAAAAATATCCTTATCTTCTAGGTTTGTGTGTGCCTCTAAACTATCCTTCAGGAGGAAGGACACTTCAAGTCATTTTTCAGATAATCAAAAACTGAGTTTATGACCAACACTCTCACTTGAGCTTCTAGTGGTTCTCAAAATGTGGTTCCCAGCGGCAGCAGTGGCCACCTGGGAAGATGTAAGAAATGAACATTTTTGGACCCAGCCCAGACCTCAGGAACAGAAAGTCCCTGGTGGGTGTGGTGAGCTGTGTCCTGTCAAGCTGTTACTGTTCTAAATGAAGTATGTGAGGGAGAAGCAAATGGTTTCCCAAGAAAGGGCTAGAACATAAAATGAAATCTTGATCCAATCATTTAGTAAACTTTAGGTTAACCTAAACCAACATTGATTAAGCAGAATAATAATAATTCCAAATTTGGGGATAAAAATATCACAGAATTAAAACACTGAATCACACAGAAAGTAAGATATGATGGGGTTGATTATAATGAAAATGTTTCCTTTTTTGGCACTGGGAAGTGAACCCAGGGGCATTCTACATCTGAGCTACACCCCTAGCCCTACTGTTGTGTGTATGTGTGTGTTGTACTGGGGAGTGAACCCATGGACATTCTACCTCCAGGCTGTACCTCCAGCCCTTATTTTTTGTTTTGAAACAGGTTCTTGCTAGGTTGGTGACAGTCTTGCTAAGTTGCTGAGACTGGCCTCAAACCTGTGATTCTCCTGTATCAGCCTTCCAAGTACTGGGATTACAGGCAACACCACCCATGACTAAAATGTCCCCTTTTTTTAAGAAAAAAAAATTGGATAAAAAATTTCTAATTAGCTGGGCATGGTGGTGCACGTTTGTAATCCCAGTATTTTGGGAGGCGGAGACAGGAGGGTTCACAGCCAGCCTCAGCTCTCTTTCTGTCTCTCTCTCTCTCTCTCTCTCTCTCTCTCTACCTAGTGAGGCCCTCCGCAACTTCGTGAAACCCAGTTTCAAAATAAAGTATAAAAAAATAATAGGGCTGGGGGTGTAGCTTGGAGGTAGAACGCCCCTGGGTTCAATCCCCGGTACCGCAAAAAAAATTTCTAATTAATATATTAATGCTTAATAATAATGATTCATTAATGTGATCTAGATGTTAACAGTATTGATACCTGTGATATTTCATTTAAAAATTTATGTTACACTTTCCTAATGCTCTCAAATACATTATCTTAATCTTCATAACAATCCTATTAAGACTCTCTCTTTTAACAGATGAGAAAACTGAAGGATGTTGTAACTTGACCAAAATCACATGAGTGGGGCATGGCAGAAACAGAATCCTAGTTTTGTGATTCCAGACCTGCATTTTGGCTTTTTTCCATTTGTTACTCCCTTTATCACTAATAAAAAAATTATTCAATTATATTTTTATAGAAAAATAAGTCCTTTGAAAATGAAATTTCAAGAACAATGTTTGTATCTTCTGTTATATAACATAAATGGGGGACTAATTAAAGAAAAACCTTTTCCTAACTTTTAATGTAGCAAAGCTATAGTCTCACTATATTTATGCTCCAATGTTTTTATGGTTGGCCTTTTTCTTTCCAGAGAAGTAGGTTCAGAAGGAGAGGATAGAATAACAGCATATATATATATGCTGTTATATATATATATATATATATATTTTTTTTTTTTTCCAATGTGAAGTTGAAGACTTTGAAAACCTTTCTCACAGTAATATTCTTTGAAAGATAAGATTGGTTCCCATCAGTCAAGTAGAGTTTGGACTATAAATGACAGAGTTAATCAAGTTCATCGTTCATCTGCTTTTGAATATTGAGTGCTTCTGGAAGTGTCTTTCATGGATTTGGTGGGATGGATGGTGGCTATTGTTACCATGTAAGCCCTGGTCCCTTTGCCTGCAAACTGTTGCCAAGAATAAATAGGTAGGTAATTCCACAGACTTTAGAGACACTCTATGTCTAAGTTTGGCCATTACCAGATTCCTTAGACTTATCTTGTGCTTCAGAATTTTCTATAACCTTTATCTACAATTAGACCTATATTTTAAAGCTAAAAGATGTTTTGATTTAAAAATTTATGAAGGGTCAAAACTTGACGAGTCATTTGTGGAATTTTTTCCTATAATAATTGAAGGAATTTTCCAGTCGAAATAAATGCCAGGATGAATTCCTTGGCCGACTGTAACACCTTTCACGCAAAGGTCTTCATGTAAGTTGCCGGCACAGCTCATTAGCTTCCCGACAGCCTGGGGGAGACAGGTAAGTGCTATCAGATGTGGAAACTGAGGTTTAAGGAGATTAACATGCTCTGAATGCTGGTCCATCTTGGTTTCAAATCAGGAGCACAACATTCTTCCTTGGAACATAGATTTTTATTTTTACAGGGCTTTATAATTACATATTTTAGATTGCTCAGTATAGTTTGAAGTGACTCAAATATGGAAACATTCATTACATCTTTTGGGAGATGATTTTGATTTTGTAGAAGGCTTTTTTCTGTCTAATTTGGTTTTATATATTTTGACTCAGTAAATCTCATTCCATCTAAGAGTGTTATTTCCCATCCCCCATGGGTAGGGACTTATTTTTCTCTTTAGTCTCTCTCCTTTAGTAATTTTTGAGACATACTTGTTCAGTTTTCTCAACAAATATTAGGGACCACCTACTATATGCTAATTACTATGGAACATCTGCATATACATAGGTGAGTAAGGCAGTCTTTTAGGAACATGTGTGTGTGTGTGTGTGTGTGTGTGTGTGTGTGTGTGTTACTGGGGATGGAACCCAGAGGCATTTCTACCTCCAAACTCTACCCCCAGTCCTTTTCTTATTTTTTTTTTTTATTTTGAAACAAGGTCTCAGTAGGTTGCTGTGAGTCTCTCTAAATTGCTGAGGCTGGCCTTGAACCTTTGATCGTCCCTTTTCATCCTCCCAAGTACTGGAATTAAAGGCATTGCCACCATGCTGGCTCCTATGGTTGTTCAGAGGGTTGGCGTGTTTAATCAGTCAAGAGTTTATTAGTTATAACACAAAACCAATATGGAAATAAATGATATGCATGACAAAAGGGATTTCAAGACCCTGTACCACCACCCCACTGCCCTTCCTTCACTCCCATCCCCTCCAAATATGAAACCAGGAGCTTTTCATCATTCCAGTGACTAATACCAAAGTTCTGCTTGCAAGACTGCCATTCGTTGGATTGATTCATATTGGGAATTAAGTGGCCAGAGGAGGGATAACCTTAATTACATTGTTGGATTCATTTCTGCTTGTAAATGTCCTAATTCCATGATTTAAGCATTGATCAGGGAAGTGTATGAGAGTGGACTTGGTAGCAGGATTGAAAGTGAAGAGGAAGCTGGGCGTGGTGGCGCATGCTTGTAACCCCAGTACTTGGGAGGCTGAGACCAGAGGATCCAGGTTCACGGCCAGCCTCAGCTACTTAGTGAGGCCCTCCGCAACTTAGTGAGACCCTGTTTCAAAATAAAGAATAAAAAATAGGGCTGGGGGTGTAGCCCAGAAGTAGAATGCCCCTGGGTTCAATCCCCAGTACTGCCAAAAAAACAAATAAAAAGAAAGTGAAGAGGAATTGAAGAGTCCCTCTAGCAGAAATAACAGACTCTAAGAGAGTAAGTTGTACAAATGTGTTTGCACAGAGCTTGACCTGCCTTGGAAACTAGGAAAGTAAGGACAATTCAAATGTTAATGTTTCAGAGTGCAGAATCCTTGAATTTGTCAAGGGATTGGATCTGCCAGGAAAGGGAAGGGCTCTCATTCATTTCAGGCTGGAGATTTTATGTTTATACATACACCAACACATACCCACATATATATGCATGTATCTAATTTCATTAGATTCTCACAATTATTTTATGATATTAATATTTCCATTTCTTAGTTGAGTAAATTGGGAGTTTTTAAAAAATACATACTGTTACCCGGGCATGGTGGCATATGCCTATAATCCCAGTACTTGGGAGGCTGAGACAGGAATAGCATAGGTTGGAAGTCAGCTTCAGCAACTTAGTGAAGCCCTCAGCAATTTAGGGAAATCCTGTTTCAAAATAAAAAAATAAATAAATAAAAAGGTCTGGGAGTGGAGCTTGGAGTGAGAATGCCCCTGGGTTCAATACCCAGTACCCCCCCACACACAAATTACATACTGTCCACAAATTATGAGTCTCAATACAGTATTTAGGAAATTCTAGACTGTTGCATCTACTTCTTAGTTATACCCACTGATGAAACTTGCTAGAACTACTTTTCTTTGGACACAATATGTGCTCACTTCTTCTAGGATGCAGAGAATGCCCTAGAAGCTTCCAGATTGGTTGAGGGGTAGGTTCTCATCGCCCCTGGCCAAAGGATCAGCAAATCCCAGGCCAATTTCTTTCCATAAACTGAAAATAAAGAGTGCAATTCAGGGTTTTGGATCCTGTGGGTCTCACAGTTCTACCCTCTCCTCTATCCCCAGTTCACATTGTATTGAGCTGTCTCTCTGGGAAATTGCCAGTGGCAGGCAACTCAGGGCGGGCAGCCGAGTTAAACAACCAAAGCCATAGTTCTTGGATTTTCAAAGTTTACCTCCAGATGAATTGATGTCATTGTCCCCTTCTCTTGACACGAAGAGCATGAACTGCTTTTTTCCACACCCTTCTGCCCTGCATGAGTTGTTTTTCCCCCTGTCCTAATTTTTATTTGGGCATGTAGATAGAGTATGGCGCCATCGATAAAACATTTAGACAGAATCAAGGATGCTGAGTTCCTTTCTGGTCCTTCCCTGGCACTGAAATAGGAAGAGAGGAGATCATTTTATTGAGGTAGAGTGATTTAACCATGGGATCAGAGTGACAAAATTGCCAGTGACTGGTTCATGGATGCAATCAGATCATTTTCCCCTTAATTTTTTTTTTCCTCAGATGCTGATTAGAAATAAAAAGTTTAGTTTCTTTCCCCGCAGAGGTGGGGTGGAGAGTAAGTGTGAGCAATGGCAAGGGGATCGGTAATTAATGTTTCCATTAGTGTTGCTACCATCATTCTGCCAGTCTTCTCTTACAATTTGCCTTTGGGAGAGAAACAACAGGTCTTAATGGAAAGATCAATCTTTGGAGGCAGACAGCTCTGAGTTGGCCTCTAGCTCTGCACTTTCCACTCCACTCATGGGTGAGATGAACTTAGCCATTAGCTGGAGATGATGAGAGCTACCTCAAAGGTTTATTGTGAAGTTGACAAAAAAAAATGGTGCATTTCTGACAATAACCATGTATATTGTTTGGATCGAATCTGGTTACATAACTTTGTATACTACCAGTGGAGCCTTTGGATCTGGTTTGCATTTACTTTGAACAAAATCTCTCTATACATTTGTCACTTGGGAGGGCTGCTGACTGCAGTGGGCTTTTGTACTGCTTAGAAGAGGTTTCAGAGCTGAGTCACGGGTCATTCTTATATCTTTGGAACAGGCTGGAAGTTACACTTCCCTTAGCATAGACCTATGTGGCTCTGAAAGCAAACGGGCAGCCGCATGCAAGGTGACTTAGTCGGTTTGGGATACTCTAACACAGCACCATAGACCACGTGGATTTATTTCTTATGATTCTGGAAGCTGGAGGTCTGAGGTCAGGCTGATGGTTGAGTTCTGGTGTGGCCTTTTTCCAGACTGTAGGCTTCTGACTTCTGTTGTATCCTTACTTAACAGAAGGCGGAGACCTAGCTGTCTGGGCTCTTATAGGGGCACATGAGGTCACCCTCATGACCCAACTACCTCCCAAAGTCCTCTCCTCCAAATATCACCATCTTGAGGATCGGATATGTGAGTAGGGGGGACAAACATTCAGTCCATAATACAGGGCTATTTCCTTGTAGATGGAGCCAAGGGAGAAAGCCTTTCCATACACAGGGTCATTTGGAAAGTATCCAGGGCTCACAATTGCTATTCAATATGTTCCCTGGCCATGGAACAGATTCATGTCCTGCTCACATAGTGAACCAGGATCTTTGTCTTTTCAAGGCCGTGTTGTGAATAACAGTGGAAGAACCCCGGCAGGGACAGGACTACCTCTCAACTGTTGTTTGTTGTATTGAAGGGTCCCAATTTGCTTTGAAGGGTTCTAAATAGCAACATTATTTGCATCATTCATATTTATCTACTTGTTATTCACACTGCCTTCCTGAGGATGCTTATAGTTTTCCTTCTCCTCTAGTCCTTGGGACTCCTTAACCAGCTTATTCCAAGGCTTAAGTCAGTCCATACTGATTTGAAACTAGAGGTCTCTGAGCATCTCAGATACTGCACATTAGTACCAAATATCCACTAGGCAGCTAGTTTTAGGCTTCCTAAATGTCATGGTTGAACCAAGTGGGGGTGGGGGATGTGGCACTGTAGAAATCATTTATTTAGTGACAATTATCACTCACACTGGTTGGTTGAAGGCTAATCATAATGCAGGCCAACTAACTTTTCCAATATTAAGCTAGTTAGGTCATCCTTAGACAAAGTAATAGGCTCTGGTTACTAGCCCTCCTATAAATGAAGACTAAATCACAAACGCTTTAAGAGAATCATAGCTTCTTGGCTCACTCTGTCTTCCAGGGCATGGACACAGAAAGAAACTAGATTTTGAACTGATCATATCTACTGAAAAAGATGCATCCAAGTATTGCCCACCAAGGAGTTTAGGGATCCTGCAGTCATATCAGTTTGGCTACAATCCCATTGGCTTTTATAAATAAAATAAGTACAGATGAAGACAGCACCTGGATGGCAGATGCAGAATCTCCTGGGGAGATGGAGAAAGTAGCACTAGGAATCCAAGCCACTCTTCTCCCTCTCTGCGATAGTAAATCAGTACCCAGTAGGAGACAATCGTTTCCTTTTAATGGGCCCTGTTTCTTTTCTGGAGCTTCTTTCTAGATGGCCCATAGAAATGACTCTTACCCCAATTGTTTAGATGGATTGCTTATTCCTTCCCCAAATAAAATTTACCCACCCCAAATCATTTATCATTGAAAGAATTTGTTCACATTGTCTTCTTGGTGTCACTATCAAGATGTATCATAGCTTTTTCTGTTTCCCTAAGGAGATATTAGAATTTCAAGGTGAATGAATGAATTTACCCTGATACATGTAATAAAATTCCTTTGATTACTGGGTTTTGAAATAGCACTAAGAATGCAAGTGCTGCTCTAACAGCCCATCTAGCTTTTTTATGGGTTTCTCTACTGTTCTCGCATAGGTAGAGTTCATATTGGGGCTACAAAAATTCTCACTCACCTGCCTTTTCCAATTATAAATGTATTATTCTGAATTAAGAAAGCTTCTGATGTCCTGATTTTAACATTATTTTTCATGGCAAAAATAACCATAACCACCTATACCTTTCACTGGGATGATCTGTTATTTGAACAGGGTTTTAGCATATCACTGCATATTTAATGTCATGTCTTCTTAGCTATGTCTCATGTAACCAGCTTCTAATTTCAGCCTCTGCTTAGTGAAAACACTCTGTCAAACTTCCCTATCACATTTTTTTTTTCTCACACACATCATTTCATCCTCACTCCTTAAAAATCTGTTAGTGGTAATTCCAATATTGGCAATGTAAGAGTGAAAAAAATTTCCTTTAAAAAGAGAAAACTGAATCTGAATGTCATCGTTGCAGATATGAAACATTGATTGAACACCCTTCGAGAAAGGGCACATTATATCCCAGATATGTGTGGGCTGTTTAGCGAAGAATTATTATACAAAGGTTAAATAATGTGTCATTCATTACATTAAAAGCAATCATTTAAGGAGTTATTTAAATATACACTCCTCCAATATTTTAAGCTGCATTTATGTGTAATTAATTAATTGAGAGAAAAATTCTGAAGTAACAGAAAGCATGAAGAACTACTGCCAATTGCTGTTCACTACAAACAAAGAAAGCATAATCCTTGAAATGACAATGCGATTCAATTGGAAAATATAATTGTATTTTAAGCAACTTTTGGGGGAACATATCTGCTACATAAAGTACTGTGTGTAGTTATGTAAAGTGAGATGCTGTAGAATATGTAAATAGCATATTTGCACAGGAAGGACATCAAGAGCCTGGAGATGGTATTTTAGTCTGGATTTATTAAGTAACACCTCTTGGATGATGAAATGAATTCTGAGGATGGAAATACTTGAGGGAGAAAATAACAGATCTGTTTACAGAGTTAATAAGAGTTTGAATGCTTCTAGCAGAGTTTGGGAAAGTAAGGACTCAATATACTTTTTTAAGTAAATGAATGTAGAATCTTCCCAAAGATACCAAAACGGTGATGTTTGTTTAGCTTTTGGATGTCACTAGGCAAACATTTATTGAAACTCTACAACATTCTTGGCACTGCATTAGATGCTTTAGATACAGAGTGAACAAGAGAAACTTGAACCTTCAAGGAACTCATGGTCTAATTGGGAATACATGCATAAAAAATGTCATCATTAGCCAGTACTTGGAGGCTGAGACAGGAGGATCACAGGTTCGTACCCAGGCTCAGCAACTTAGTGAGACCCTCCACAACTTAGTGAGACCCTGTTTCAAAATTAAAAAATAAAATTGGGCTGGGGGTATAGCTCAGAAATAGAATGCCCATGGGTTCAATCCCCAGTACCATAAAAAAGTCATCATTAATATGATGATGGTTATGTACACCTCAGCATATGAAGAAGGGCCTTGTCAAACCAAGATGTCAAAAATGGTCTCCTTGAAAATAACATGTTCGAGTTGAGACCTGAACAATAAGAAGATGAAAAGGATAAATTCGAGAGTGGACTAAGTATTACATGTGGAGACAAAAAACAAACATCGCTACCACCAAACCAAAAACTCTCCAGCAAAATCATGGAGTGTTAGAGAAATGAGAAGATGGGAAGATGTCTATAGGCTGAGCCTAAAAGGCAGGAGGGAAACTGGGGAGACTTGGTCTGAAGTGTAGTTAGGGTCCAGCCCGGCATAATCTCATGGAAGAAAATCAGGACAGTTAGACATGGGTCCTTGCCTAATTCATTATGAAACTTAGAATTTGTGAATTTACAAAAAGAATGTATTTATAGCAACATTTTAATATGAGTGTGATTACTTGCATCCAATTAATCTATTAATTCTTTAATAATTAATTAATTAATTAATTCTATGTTTTAATATTTTAATCTGATTTTGGTGCTATGGAGTATAATTGCTCCTTTTTTGAGGGGTACTGGGGATTAAACCCAGGGGCATTCTACCTCTGAGCTACACTCCCAGCCCTATTTTATTTTTTATTTTGTTTTGAAATAGGGTCTCGCTAGGTTGCTGAAAGTCTTACTAGCTTGCTGAGGCTGGCTTCGAACCTGTGATCCATCTGTCTCAGCCTCCCAAGTACTGAGATTACAAACGTATGCCACCATTCCTAGCACAATTGATCCTTGATGTATTGAGTTGCTTACATGTTGTTATGCACATGGCAGATTCAAAGATGAGCAAAAGAGTTGCTTTGTTTGAGGAGGTGAGGAGGCAGATGTTGAGAGAAGGAGATAGTAGATGAACTATGAACCAGTTAGACTAAGGAATGGGATGCTGTGAGAGGGATATAAGATATTAGATCAATGACATCATCAAAACTTCTCATGGGAAAATACAAGCAAAACTGAATCCCCTACCCTTCTCTCTCACCAGCAGGAGGCTTCTGTTGTGATAGCTGTTTACTTTGGGGGCATCTCCTAGTTCTTTTGGAAGAGGGGCATGTGGAGATGTGCTAGTGGCCTGTGAACAGTATTTTCTTTTTTTTTTGCGGTACCGGGGATTGAACGCAGGGGCGTTCTACCTCCGCGCCACGTCCCCGGCCCTATTTTTTCTATGTTTTATTTTTTAAACCGGGTCTCACGAAGTTGCAGAGGGCCTTGCTAGGTAGAGAGAGAGAGAGAGAGAGAGAGAGAGAGAGAGAGAGGAGAGAGGAGAGAGATTGATCGCACGCGCATGCGCGCTGAGGCTGGCCGCGAACCCGGATCCTCCGGTCTCCACCTCCCAAAGTACTGGGATTACAAGCGTGCGCCACCACGCCCAGCTCAGTATTTTCATCAAGATATTTTATCCAACTCCAAGGGAACTTTCATCCAGGTTTTATGTAAATCCAGTTGTGGACCACAGCACAGGAATCACTCTTAGAGAATGTGAAAGTCCCTTGAGTTGATAGGACCAAACCTCATGCTCCTGAGGACATACTTCACTAGTTAGTTACTAGCCTCCATGCCTAGGTCAAGTTAAACAGTGAAAGTCTATTTGGAGTCCAGCATTACCAATTAGGGAGAAGAGTTTTAATGTTGATTTCCTAGGTTCTGGAATTTCTGTTTAGTCCTCCGTATTTGGCCTCATAAGACTCAAAGTTGGTTATTTTGAGGAAACAGGTCTTTTCATTGATTGGAGACACATTCAAACACACCCACACATGCACACATACACCTCTACTGGTCCGTTTTTTCTCATATCATAGCTAGCCTGGCCACCTCCACAGAGTAGCACGCTCTACAGGTTTAACATTCTTCCTTTAGTTGGGAGACTTTTCACTCCCTCCACATTCAAAGCCTTCTGCCCGCTGGTTGGCTGTTTTCCAATTTCTCTCTCCTAGATTACAAATGAATATTTACAACCACATTTTTAACTTTAATTATATGTAATGTTAATAAATGGCCCTTGTTCACAGCCAAGGGAATTACACTATTCATTGGAAAGAAGAATATTTATAATACTTCCCCTGTTGGTGCTGGAACACAGTAACAGAACTTGACCTTACTTTATAAAATTGCCTAGTAGTCAAATTTTTGAACTTCATGAAATTATTATCAACCATGGTGATTTTAATTATTTGTCTTGAAACTTTTCAGAACTTTTGTCTTAAAAAAAAAATCTAGCCTGGCATGGTGGTGCACACCTGTAATCTCAGTACTTGGGAGGCTGAGGCAGGGGGATCACAGGTTTGCTGTCACCCTCAGCAACCTTGTGAGGCCCTCCGCAACTTAGTGAGAGCTTGTTTCAAAATAAAAAAAATAAAATAAAATAGGGCTGGAGGTGTAGCTCAGAGGTAGAATGCGTCTGGGTTCTATACCCAGTACCACACACACACACACACACACACACACACACACACACACACAAACACATCTAGTGGTAAAACCAGAAACTGTAAGGTTAGACCTATGACAACCTCTAAGAACAGAACACAGGAGTGGAGTTACTAGGGTGAGTAGTGGTTAGCAACTCTACCGCAACAGTCCAAGTAGAGTGAGTGGGGAAGGAGGGAGGATACAAAATGGAAAAAATAATGCAAAGGTAAAAAATGGAAAGGAACCAACAGCTAGAGAGAGGAATTCAAGTTCTGTTGATGCTTTAAACCTACATAAATGGAAAGATGAACGCACATTAACATAAAGTACAAAGAGAGAAGAATTTAAGAATGGGATGGAAAATAATGAGTTACAGTTCTCCAGATGAACTTTTAGCCGCTAGTAGGATAGTGTGTTAGTTGTTTCCCTTACTGTGACATGATACCAGAGATAATCAACTTAAAAAGAGGAGAAGTTTATTTTGGCTCACAGTTTCAGAGGTTTCAGTCCACAGTCAGCAGGCCCCATTGCATTGGATCTGTGGTGAAGTAGTACACCATGGTGTGGAACATGTGGAGGAACAGTCCTATTTATCACATGGAAAGAGAAGACAGGAAAGGGCCAGGGACCTGTTATCCCCTCCTGGGACAACCTCCCCAATGACCTAACTTCCTTCCACTAGGCCCCACCTACTAAAGGTTCCACTACACTCCAGTAGCTCCATATGGGCTAGGAATCAAGCTTTCAACCAATGGGCTTTGAGG
>PVJS01006634.1:12444-50368 GCA_004027185.1 Glis glis
TAAAGAGAAAGCCCTGCCCTGAATGTAGGCAGCAGAATTCTGATAGGTGCGGACTTAGATAAAAAGGGAGAAGCCGCGTAGAGTGTGTGCGACTCGTTCCGAGGAAAGCGCATCTGCTCTCGCCTGAGATCGTCAGCCGCCGGCTCCGCCTTTCTCCGAAGAGCTCGATCTTCTCGGCCTCCTGCTCTTGGAACTGAAATTCCACCATCGTTTCTCCGAAGAAGCTTTCTGATCTTTACGTCTTGGACTGGGACTGAATTAGTGGTTGCTCCAACCCTAAGACTCCAGCTCTTAGACCGTTCGACCAGCTACTGGTTCCTCTGACCCTCCACATGCAGTCAGAACCTGGGACTACATTGCTGCAAACTGTAAGCCATCTGATAAATCCTTTTTTTAAAATATACTCATTCTGTGTATTCTGTTAATCTAGAGAACCCTGTCCAATACAAGGGGATATTTAAGATCTAAACTGTAATATATACTGCCCATGGTTTGGATCTGGTGTCCCCCAGTGTATCATGTGTTCAGGGCTGGGACTTTTGGAACATGATTGGATCATCTCTGACCTCATCAGTAGATCAATCTCTTGATGCTGAATGGCAGTGGGACCTAGCTGGAGGAAGTAGGCCACTGAGGACAGGCCCTGGAAGGGTTTATCTTCTCCTCAGCCCCTTCCTCTCTCTTTCTCTCTGATTCCTGGCTGCCATGAGCTGAGCAGCTCTCCACACCAAACCCTTCCACCATGATGTTCTGCCTCACCTCAGGCCCACAGGAACAGAGCCTGCCAACTATGGACGGAAACCTCTAAAACTGAGCCAAAATAAACCTGTCCTCCTGTAAGCCGCCCATGTCTGGTATTTTGGTCACAGTGATGAAAAGCTAGCACAGATACTGTGCTTTGAGGGCTGAACAGAAGCTGAAGACCACCCAAGCTCCTCTCTTCCTCTTTCCTCTGCCCTGCTTTCCCTTCTCCCTCCCTGACAACTGTCTTTTCTATAGAGCTCTCAAAAAGGAAAGGAGGCCTGGCTGCTCTGGCTCTTATTCCAGTTGATGCAAAAGTGTGTTTGCATCCTTTGGGGCTGCTCACAGCAGACCCAGCTGCAAGCTGCATTATTCTAGTTTTGACAATTGGTCTGCAACACAAATATTTGGGAGGGAACTCAAGAGAGATGATCATTGAAGTGATGAAAGTAAGCGCACTCTCCTAGAAGACAGAGGATTGAAAAGAGGGCTAGTAGAGAACTTCAAGCCACCTATGTCCAAGGCCAGGAGCAGGGAAACAGATCAGAAATAAGGTCAGAAGAAGCAATTCTAGGGAAGAAAGAAAGAAAAAAACTAAAACCTGAGGACTATTAGGGCAAGGAAGAAGAGAACTTGAGGACTGTTGCTGATGAGCAGTGTGACTTTGCAGAAAGAAAATACAATGAAGAGGTGGGTGGATTTGGCAACCAGTGATGACTGTTGTCTCTTGAGTGGGGTTTTAGCAGTGGCTGCATGCAGACTGTGGGGTGCACAGAGGGCCAGGTGGTGAGGCGTTGGACATAGTGAATGAAGAACTGTAGATAGGAGCGGTGCAGCTTGAGGGAATAATAAACAATGCATGGTATATTTTAAGTGCTTACATATTTTGTAGAATGCATTCTGGCTAAGTAGAAATACTAAATGAAAGGAAAGAGCTTGAATATATAAGGGAGAGTGAAAATTTTTATGGATATGTGTGTGTCTATTTGTGTGCATACATTTTATTTTATTTTATACTTTTATTGGTGCATTATAGTCTCACATCATAATGTAGTTCATAGTAATAGTGACAAACATGCACACAGCACGTGGTGGGCTTTCCTCCAGCTCCTTCCCCACTCCCCCCTTCCCCATACAGGTTATTGAGATTGACATTGGCATTCTCACATATGTACATAATGTCAATTGACAGAAAAATAAGTTTTTAAAAGTGCCCCTTGGATGAATGTCTTGCTGCATAGAAACAACTAGAAAAACGAGGCAGCTTGCAACTTAAACAACAATACATGGCAAAAACCATATATATGCAGCCTGCTACATCCACACTTAGGAAAAACTATTCATATATATTTGGTTTTTCCTCTGTGCGCAGCGAAAGTCATTACTTTCCTCGGGATACATGGTCGTTCTTATTTATAGCCAGAAAAAAGCAGTTAGTCAGTGTCCAATGCTAAGCTCTCTCCAAATATTCCCTCCCCAGGGTCCACAGAGGCATCCAGATAGAAAAGTCCCCAGCTGAAGTGTGTGGCAGCCAATAATCACATTATTAAGGGCGGTTTTCCTTTGTTGATGGTCCCAATCAGCTCTGGTTCTACCACTCCTCACCAAGCCTTAGGGACAATTTTGTGGTGTTGATTATGTTTTGAAAACTAATTTTTTTCCAATTTGAGTAGGTAACTTGTAATTAGAAACATATAGTTTAATCATTGTGTGCCAGAACCAACAATAATTATATATTTTTCTTTTTTTTATTTCTCACTTGAAAGTGAAAGAAGAAAAAAAGAGTAAGGATAGTTATGGATATTATTTTATTTTCTTGGGAGAACACAAGCCATCAAATATTTTAAAGAAAAATTTAATGTTTTTGCTTTCTTTTTTATGTGAAAATGTTGCATGTATATTTTTAGTAATCTCTTCAAGGATTTTAAAGGAGACATTTTCTTCTTTAATACATGTAGGTGATGGTGATCTGGTTAAAAATCCATTGGGGAGCCGGGTGTGGTGGCGCACGCTTGTAATCCCAGTACTTGGGAGGCTGAGACAGGAGGATCGCAGGTTCGCAGCCAGCCTCAGCTACTTAGTGAGGCCCTCCGCAACTTAGCGAGACCCTGTTTCAAAATAAAGAATAAAAAATAGGGCTGGGGATGTAGCTCAGAGGTAGAATGCCCCTGGGTTCAATCCCCAGTACCGCAAAAAAAAAAAAAAAATCCATTGGGGAATTTAGCAAAGATTTTGTCAATGAGGAAAGGAGGCAGGGAGGAGCCATAGAATTCCATATCTCCAGATGAGAGGACCGCTCTTCCTGACCATGTCATCACTTGCACAAAGAAGGGCCTCCAAAACTGTGAGCGATCCTGCCTCGATTCTATCCTCCCTCTCCCCGGATGCACAGCTTATGCCACCATTTGCCGTGGGACTGTGATTGACCCCTTATGTCTCGCATTCCTGTTTGTATCACCTACCATAAGATCCTGAGAACTCCGCGTCATCCCTCATTCCCCATTCTGGTCCTCTTTGCACCAACCTTTACACAGCCTGTTCTCTTCACCATCATATAGCATATTATGAATTGTAATTATTTGTAGGTTTGTCTTTGTCCCCAGTTAGAGTGTAAGCTAGAAGTTTGGACTGTGTTGCTCATTGCCCTATCCCAGTGATGAGGACAACGACAGACATATACTAAGCATTCTATAATTAGTAGTTGGATGAGTAAATTAAAAAAAATGGGAACTCTCTCTAGTTCCCAACTCTTAAAGGTTTTACCACCTCCCAACACAGTCATGTTGGGGATCCAACCTTTAACACGTGGGCCTTTGGGGAACATTCAACACCCAAAGGAAAGCAAAGCTCCTGAATAGCAGCTGCTACCTATACTGGTCTTTCTAGCACAAAGCAGAACTTAAAATGCTTTTTTTGTAGGTCAATATTTGCCTTCACAGAGTCTGTTTGAACAAAATGAAAATCTAACAGAAGCTCCCAGCACATAGTTATCACTCAACAAAAGCATGTTGGATGAGCAGATATATTAATGCCTGGAAAAAAATTATGAATTAGGCAAAATATATCTTCAATTTTGCAGAGTTGCCTGCTCTCCTGGTCTCCTATCAGACTATTTTGAATTCTTCCATCCTGAAAAGGCCTTCCACATATAACCAACTTCTCCTTTACCTCTCTTTCCTTCCAAATATAATTACATGACTTTTCGACCTCATTCACACAGAATCATGCTTTTTCTTTGAGAGTAGTGGTGCTGGCTTACTCAGGCAAAAGAATCCCAGCAAGTTCCTTGCTTAATAGACCACAACACCCAAGAATAACAATGCCCAAAACAAGCTAAAATGCTCAGGTTTTTAAAGATCCTCAAAGAAATGTATGATGCCCGTGTCAGAAATATTAGGCAGGATAGCAAGACGATGATACAGATATTTGAGAATGGCTGGACTTTTTGGATTAGGAAATTGAAACTCAAACAGAAGAGCTGAAAGGGTATGAACACTATGAGGCCATTTTATTTTTCAAAGAGGAAGGTACATAATCCTTTCATTTCCAATAAGTATTGGAGGAGGACAGCTAGGCATTCTTCTACATGTTTTAACACAATATTAATTTTATATATTCATTCTTAATATGAGAAATTCTGGGTTTTAATGTCAGACCACTCTATGTTCCTATACATCAGGAATGAATTGAGCATGTGTTGGAATTCCTAAGATGTTTTGTAATTTTTCTATTGCTGAAAGAATCAGCACTTAGGAGACACCCTTGGACAGACAACTGTGATCATCAGTTTAGATCTGATTTTCCACAGTTTTTGTTATTTGGAGGTGGTAGAGTGAATATCATCATTTAGGAAAATTGCATGGACTCACAATCTACCCATGGAGCATGAAGGGATTGTGGAACAAAAATTATATACATTTGAACACTTTGGTTATGCCCCCTCTGTGCCTAAGTGAATGAAGAAGTGAAAATATATTTTATTTTATGTTACCTCTGAGAAAAATCACTAAAAGTTTCTACCGAAACTAAAAGTTTCGGTTTTTATTAACTTATCATTTGAAAATTGTTTCTGAATACTTAACATATTCTTAATAGGAAGTATATCCATGCATCAAAATTTCCTAGGTAACAATTATGGTTTATATATGGAAAACATAAGGAAAAAGATTGTGGACAGGAGAGAAAATGAAAGAATAAACAGCTTTTGTTTTGTCTTGTTTTTGTTAGTGGGGATTGAACTCAGGGGCATTCTACCTCCAGGCTACAACCACGGCCCTTTTCATTTTTTTTTATTTTGAAACCAGATATTGCTAAGTTGCCAAGAGTCTCCCTGAATTTCTGAGGCTGGCCTTGAACCTGCGATCCTCTTGTCTCAGCGTCCTAAATTCTGGGATTACAGGCATGTGCTACCACACCTGGCAGAATAAATAGTTTTGAGTGACTTTTAAATGTTAGGTACATCTTCACATATTTTCTGAATCTTCCCAACATGACTGTGTGATATAGCTTTGGTCAGAACCCCCACTGTTTCTTATCCTACATTCTGGAAGCAGTGTCCTTCCCTAAGCTGCAAACCTCACTGACTTTTCCTTTTCCCTCCATATTCATCAGTCCATTACACAAAGGTCTATGAGAATGTAACTGAACTTCAAGGAACTTATAATTTCTTCTGTTCAAATAAAAATATTTATTTAAAAATGTAGTGGTGGGCGGGGCATAGTGGCACATACCTATAATCCCAGGACTTGAGAGGTTGAGACAGGAAGATCACAGGTTCAAGGCCAGCCTCAGAAACTTAGTGAGACCCTATTTCAAAATAAAAAATAAAATAGGACTGGGGGTGTAGCTGAGAGGTAGAATGCTCCCGAGTTCAATCCCTAGTACCACAGAAACAAGCAAACAAATATGGTGGTGTGCACTCTTAGTCCCAGCTACTTGCCAGGCCAAGGCAGGAGGATTGCTTGAGCATAGGAGTTTGAGGTCAACCTGGGCAACACAGTGAAACTTTGCCTCAACAAAAAGAAAAAAAAAAGCAATGATTATTTTAAAATTCATTTCTTTTCCAGTAATTCTAAAAATATTATTAGCAGAAAAGAAACTTGCTCATCCAGAAACTCTAATGGCAGCTATAAAAATCAAGACTTGAGTTTTATAAATTCTCAAAACTAATCATTTTTACTAAAACCTGTCCCACTACCTGTCCCACTGGAGGAAAGGTGGCAAGTTCTATCTCAAAGCCCCTGCTTACTATGTAACTTTGATTTAATTAAAAAGAATTTTAAAGTCCAAAAAAAGAGAATAATACTGTGTTAAATAGGTGGCAATAGCCATTACTCATGTTACATAGAATTCATTATACGGTAGTCACAAATAGTGAATGAAAGCATTTTAACAGATGTTTGATATGGTTTCTGATAGTTCCAGTATTTTGTCTAAATTAGTGAGCAACACACATTCAGAATGAAAATTGCCACTTTGTTGAAACCTATTAGGCCCTACGACATTGTAATATAACACAGATGATACCAATATCCATATTAAATTTAAGTTGATTTTTCCACTGTTGATCAATGGAGAGTGTTTTTCAACTTTGGGTCTAAACCAGTGATTCTTGTGTCACTTTCTGATATTTTTATTTAGTGACTATTTGTTTCATTGTTGTTGTTGTTTTGTTTTGTGGTACTAGGGATTGAACTCAGGGGTGTTCTACCTCTGAGCTCTACCCCCAGCTCTATTTTATTTTTTATTTTGAAACAAGGTCTCACTAAGTTGCAGAGGGCCTAAGTTGCTGAGGCTAGCTATGAACCTGTGATCCTCCTATCTCAGCCTCTTAAGTACTGAGAGTACAGGTGTGTGCCACCATACCCGGCAACTATTTGTTTTAAAAAATTGTTCTAAGTGACTGGGATGTGAAGTCAAGTTCAGAGGAAGAACAGCAAGATGACCTGTGAGACAGTGGGTCCAGCGCTGACATGAAATTGGGGTAGGAAACCCCTGAACAAGGAGACTGGGCTGTATGAAGCAGGAACACCCCCAACCCTGCAGGGGTAAGGTCTGAACAAGGGAAGAGAAGGGAGTCTCCAGCAAGAACAGCAAGAGTAGTTGTGGGAATTAAAGGCACTGAGAAGGTGTCTTACTGACTGAGGAGTAAGAAAAAATATCGTAGAACAGGGAGGATGCGTTTCACCATACCTGACACATATTAGGTGAACATATATATGTGGTGTAATGGTTTGGATATAGAATGTCCCCTAGCCCTCACAGAAACAAGGCAGCAATGTTGGAAGACGGCTTGGTTGTAGGGGGGTGTCAGTGGATGTGTCTTGGGATGATATAAGGTCCTCTCCTCTCCCTGCTCTCTTTCTGCTTCCTGCCTCCATGATGTAAGAGCAGAGCCTTGTGCTCTCCCTCTTTCCACTTCCTGCCACCATGCCCGGAGCTTCACAGACCCTGGCCTGGCATGGACCGGATCCAGAATCTCAACAAACAAACAAGCAAACAACAAACCTGTGAGCAAATAAATCTTCCTTCCTCTAAGTTGTGTAGTCAGCATTTTGGATTACAGTAATAAGAATATTGACTGAGACATGTGGTGATTGGATAAATAGGTGGACCAATTATGGATGGTCCTGGGTTCAATCCCTAACACTGTAAAAACAAACAAGGAAGCAAACAAACAAAACAAAAAAATCCAATACATTTTTTCTTGGCAGTGCTGGGGATTGAATCCAGGGCCTGGCATGTGCTGGGCAAGTCCTCTATCACTCAGCTACTTTGCCAGCCCCAAACACAATACTTCTGCTTTTTGTTCACTATACCTGTCCATAACCTAGCATATATGAAGGATTCACACAGATTTGTCTAAAAGTTGACTGAGTAACATATCTTGCTAATAGCATCATCGATCAAAGGGTTGATATTATAATTCAAATTATGATTATCATTAGTTGAATATATTTATTTTCTGATGGAAAAAATTCAATGATTTATTTATTTATATAAGATAGTTTCTATTCTGATCTGATTGAATAGTATGGAAAAACTGTATTGTTTGAAGGTCTTCTGTAGTGTTCCAAGGAGAAATTTTATGGACACATAATATTATATTGTAGGTCAGAGAGTTAGAGCTTCTACAATAAAATCTCTATTTTGAATCATGGAAACAATGACACTAAGAGGAGTAAGCAATATACCCATTCCTTTATTCACTTAATCTCTCATTCATTCATTCATTTAATTAAGAATGCCTATTATGAATGAGGCACCATTCTAGCTAAACAAAGCAGATAAAATTTCTGCCCTCATAAAGCTAACACTATAATTGGGGGAGGAACAAATAAACAGAAGGTTATGGTAGTTTAAAGTATGCTAAATGGTTGGAAGGGGGATAGGAAATGTTGGGATAGAGAAGTGAGAAATCTAGTTTCAAGAACTGTGGCTGAGAGCGGTCTTGCTGAGAAGGGAAGTATCTCAGTTAAGATGTAAAGAAACTGGAGCAAGCTGAGTCCTGCTGGGGAGAGAGTTGCAGGAGGGGACAGCACACGTCCAGGCTGTCACGACTGAACCGTATTATTGACTTAGACCACACACACTTGTGTTTCTCCATAATGTCAGAGTTTATTGAACAATCATAAATTCACAAGGTGCATACTTTTTCCTGGCTTTAATTCACTGAAATAGTCATGGTTCACTTGGTGTCATGACTGAGGCAATCAGAAATTCTTTTATTCTATACTAATCTTATTTACTAACATCTACAATATTCAAATAGCACATCATACTTTACAAAATTATATATATCTTAACATATATGTAACATATATGTACATATACATATATACATATATTACATATATGTACATATATTATATATGTGTGCATATAAACATATATGTATATACTACATATATGTACATATATTACATATATGTATTGCATATATGTGTTACAGAAAGACTAAAAAGAATAAAGGCAACCACAGGGTTTCAAGAGGCATAACCAAAAGCAAAGGCAGAGAGCCAATATAGCTGCACGAGTTTCTGCAAGTGTTCAGACAGGATTGAGACTTGTTCAGGGTACAGGGTTGTTCAGGGTGCAGAAATTATTCAAGGCCAGGGTCAGGACAGCAGGCAGTTTCAAGCAGGGAGATCGAGCTGAGCTGTGCTGGGGACAGACATGGACGTTCATTACCTGTCGCCCCCTGGACACACTCACCAGATGGTCTGATACAATGACAGGTGGGTGTGCTGCAGCACCCTGTCTTAGGCACCCTTCCTTTTATGCGTTTCAGGTGTTTTCTGTGTTGCATCATTCGGTGGTCTGGTGTATTTTATAAGTTCAGTGGCCTGGTTCCCCAGATATGGGTTTGTTATACCCATGCATCCATGTGCTTCTGGCTTAATTGGGTAAGTTCACGGGTGGTCATTTTTCTTTAGCATGATTAATTTATTTATCTGTGCCTTATGAATCTTCTGTGCAGCTTGGGGTTATTCTTTTCAATAAGTTCTGCATACACAACATCTGGTGGTTATCTATTTGCCCAGACCAGTTACCAAATCATTCTGAGGTAAGCTAGAAGACATAAAAGAAAAACAAGGAACTGTAACTTTAATATGGAAGCCTGTAGCAAAATTCCCCAATCCACTTACTCTTCAGTCAGGCCTTTAGTCCCAGACTTCTGGGGAATTTACAAATCTTTAATAATTACCCTGAGTGCTGCTGACCATCCTCAAAGGGATATCTATTGATCAGAAAACAGAGACCACATAGAATTCAGAAAGGTGGCCAGTAACTATACTGGAAACCCACTTACAAAATTCCTTGAACTATTAATTACCCAACCTAGGAATAGTTAAACAGGAGAGATCGCTATTGGTCAGAGGACAGAAGTCACATAAAAGAGCAATCTCCTTGGGCATTGTTAGCCATTTCACCTGTAAATGGTTTAAAGAGAATAGTAATTTCCTTGGGCACTGTTAGCTGTCCTTGAATAGTTTAAACAAAGAGATACCTATTGAGAAGGCAGTGAAGGTCCCATCAGGACCCAGAAAATGACCAACACACTCTAATTTATCTTGTGACCACTGGAGTAATGTCATCCCCATATACCTTGTCCTATCCACCTTATATGAAGGTCTCCTATAAGAGGAGAGCCATGAACCCAAAAAGATTCCTCTCACTTTTGAGGTAGCCTGCATTCTCCCATGAATATGTATTTCTTACTTCCCTAAATAAGTCTCTATGTTTCTGTCTGGCTCATGTTGAAATTCTTTTCCCTCAAGTAAGCCATGGGCCCTATAAGTCCTGAGTTGTGTTCCCCTCTCTCCCCTACTGGGAACTGTGCCAGACCCTTCATAGAATCAACCCTTCTCCCACGACAATTCGGCCTTAACACTCGTACTCAGAGTGGAGTAGCTCATGGTAAACTATTGCTGTCCTGTACAACATGGAGTAACTCAGGGGAGGGTGCAACATGGTGACCCCAAAGGTCCTGAGGCAGCAGGATGCCTCCCATGGTGTAGGAGCAGCAAGGAGGCCCTGAGTGTCCAGGACCAAAAAGAGGAGAGTGGAAGGACACCTGCCCAGAGAGGTGACTGGAAGACATTGTGGGTCATTGGCAGGATTTCACCTTGTATCTTGAATGATATTTTTTTTCCAGGTAGGAGACTTTAAAACTATTCTGCACAACCTCTGCACTTGCTAATCTGCTTGGAAAGCATTTAAACAGAAAGCACAAATGGGGGATTCAGGGGGTTTACTTAGAGAAGTGAAGGTGGGTGACAGAGTAAGGACACTTAGACAAGCCTGTCTCTAACTCATCTCAGGGAGTTCCAAACTGAGCAGCATTACACATCCTAGACTACCATAATGGGAGGTGGGAACTAAGGACAAAGAAACACAGTAATACCTACAAGGCCACCTTTCAACACCCAGACCGAAAATGGGGGAAAAAAAGCAACAAAACGGAGATGGGAGAACCATAATATGCACTGTGGACCATGCCCCATTGACTAGCAGAAACTTTGGAAAACCCAAAAAATCTTACAATCAGCAACCTGAGACCTACTTCACAGACATTGAGATCACAAGCCACAGAATCACACAGCCCTGCAACGACAGGACAGAGAAGGACAACCATATCCACGGTCCCCAACCCTCCTAACCCCCAGCTGGCCGGATGCCCTACCGCAGAGGAGAGTGCATGAACCCCAGAGAGGTGAGTGCAGTCACCTCATGGGGTGACTGAAAAGGGACCATAAAAAGGGGGTGGGAATACATGCAGACTGTGGCAGCATGTCACACATGAAACTTTGAGGAATACACTAAGTTTGAAAGATATAGACCAGACCATCCTTCTCTGTGAAGAGCGCAGAGTCCCATGCTTGTGTTGGGATGAGCCCCAGTGCACTCAGTGCCCCTGCAGGCAGAGAGAGAGAAACTGGGCCAAGATCTCACTCATTACAGGAGACCAAGAATTGGGGGCTGCAAACTGACATCTTTGCTATAGGTTTCTGAGCAAGCAAGAATGCTTGAAACATGCTCAAGAACCTACTGCAATAAGTGGACCTTAAACAGCTCACAGTATCCATGCAGAACCAAGAGGGTGGAAGAGGCCAATTGCGAGAGTGTTTTATTGTTGTTATATTTTGTTTTTTTTTCCTCTTCGCCTTTTTATTCTGTATGTTTGTTTTTGTTGCTGCTCTGTACTTGTGTACTTATATATTTTTTTTACCCTTTTGAGTGCTCTTTCTTTTTCCTGTCTCCTTCTTTCTCTCCATTTTTAAAATTGTCTTTTTTCTCTACTGTGACGCAGGGGATTGAGCCTAGGACACTAGTGAATGCTGGGTAAGCACCCTGGGCCACACTCCCACCCCCCCAGCCTAGAAGAGCCCCCTCCCAGCAACCAGCAGGGGCTAGCCCCTCCCTGCACCTCCTCCCTAATCTACCCCCGTAGCAAAGTAGGAGACAGAGCAGGCAGGAGAGCAGGCTTGAACCAGAGCTCTAGAAGAGCTTTCACATCTCTTCTAAGCAAGCCTCAAACCAAGAAGGAAAAAAAAAAAACAAAAAAAAACATCAAGGAAACTTCCAAAGCCACAAGGGAAATAAGCTCTTTTCCAACAAGGAAATTTTACTTATCCTGAATAAGAAACTCTTAAGATTTCTTTTTATTTTTTATTTTTTTCCTTTTCTCTTCTTCTCCTCTTGTGTGTGTTCATGCAATAGATTGTCTGTGTTCTGTTTTGTCTGTCAGACTCCTAGTGAACTTGTCTGCCAGAGCTTTGTAATAAATCCATTTCCTATCCCTATACTTAAATATTATACAATGGCTACTAGAATTCTCCTTTATTTTCACCATCTCTAATCTTTACTATATATTACCTACCTACACTCAAACTTTTATTCTACTTGATTTTATTTTTGACTTTACCCTATTCTTGCATCCCTTACTCTTGCCTCTTCCTCCTCACTTACCCTTCACCATTGAATACGATATAATTTGCCCTTGTATATACTAGCTGACTCCCCTAAACCCCTACTGCTGAGGTTGGACCAGATAGGTGAACCAACAGGAAGGACTACTCAACACTAAGGACAAACTAATTACAAGTGGCAGACGGAGCCGCCCAGTACCTCACACATTGAAGTTTAAAAACACATAGGACAAACACTGCTCTGCCCACACCTCAGAGACTACTCCCTATTATGGAGGCAACAGAGAGGTCCCTAGACTTTAACACCTGGAACCCATCAACACCACCATTGCAGTGGGCAGACAGAGCCCTGGAGTAACTACAACCCAGTAATGGCAATCTACAGGAAGAACAGCAGTGGGATGATATGGGACACAGACCTCAAAGTCAGCATTAAAGGATGATAAATATTCAAGAGAAAGCTGCAAATACTTATACGGCAGAGGCTATTCACTTTTAAGGTATACCTTAAGTAAATATCTACCTCCAGAATGAGATACTATAAAGGGAGAGAGATTAGACATAGGAAACCCACAGAGCGAGAGAGAGCCATCAAAAGCAACAAAGGTATAAACCGAAAAAACCTGAAATCATGAGAAAGAAGAATAGCAAAGAAACAACAAGTCCCTGCAATCCCACAACAACAGAACTCACCAACACAGAGTTGTAGAGAATGCCAGGAGAATTCAGAACTTCAACAGTAGAAATGATACAGGATTTCAGAAAAGAGTTCAGAGTGCTTGAAAGAAATGAAAGATCAAATCAACAAAGAATCTGATACCCTGAAAAGGAATAAAAAAGAAGCTCTGAAGGAGGTGAAGGATGCAATAATTGAAATGAAAACATCAATACAAACCATCAACAGTAGACTAGACCACATGAAAAAAGTACCTCACTCTTAGAAGACGGCCACTCCAAAAATGAACTCATAGTATATAATTTAGAAAAATTAATTCGACAGCTTGAGTTGGACATCCAAGAGATCTGGGCCAACTTAAAAAGAGCAAAACTAACATAGAAGAGGGCCTAGAATCCAAAAACTGAAGGAATCAAAAATCTTTTCAGAGAAATAATATCAGAAAATTACTAAATATAGAAAACAAGGTTGATATACTGGTACAGGAAACATATAGAACCTCCATTAGACAAGAACAGAACAAAACATTCACCACACCACATAATAATCAAATTGACTGATGTAGAGGCCAAGGAGAGAATCTTAAAGGCAATGAGAGTATTTGGCCAAGTGACACTCAGAGGCAAACCAATAAGAATCACTCCAGACTTCTCAAACCAAGTCATGAAATCCAGGAGGGCCTGGAGTGACACATTCCAAACTCTGAAAGAAAACAACTTCCAGTCAAGACTACTCTACCCAGCAAAGATATCTTTTAAATCTGACAGGGAAATAAAACTCTTCTATGACAAACAGAAGCTGAAAGAATATATGTCATCCAAACCAGCACTAGAGAAAATACTACAGATAAATTACAAAGAAGAAATAAAAAATAAATGCCAGAACCAGAGAAATAATGATTTCCATCAAACAAACAGCTAAGCAAAGAAAAACAAACACTACCTCAAGTAGAAGTTACAACTCAAAATGTTAGGAATTAAAAATCATCTCTCAATAATCATGCTGAATATCAATAGCCTCAACTCCCCAACCAAAAGACATAAGGTGGCAAAATGGATTAAAAATCATAATCCATCTATATGCTGTCTGCAAGAAACACACCTTATAGGTAAAGATACTCACAAACTAAAGGTGAAGGGCTGGAGCAAGGTAATCCATGCTAATGAAACTCGAAGACAAGCAGCAGTAGCAACTCTTATATCAGACAAAATAGACTTCAAGCCTAAACTTATCAGAAGAGACAAAGAAGGTCATTTTTTACTGGTAAGAGGAACAATCCAACAAGAGGATATAGCGATAGTCAACATTTATGCCCAAACATAGATACAACCACTTTCATAAAACAAACTCTTCATGGCATTAAGTCACACATAGATCCCAATACAATAATATGGGGAGACTTCAACACTCTTCTCACACCGCTAGATCGATCTTCTAGACAAAAGATCAAGATGCCTCAGACCTAAGGAACACCATAAACCAAATGATCCTAATAGACATATACAGAATATTCCACTCAGCTATAGCTGAATTCACATTCTTTTCAGCTGTTCACGGAACCTTTTACAAAATAGACTGTATCCTGGGCCACAAAGCAACCACTAGCAAATTGAAAAAATATGTCATAACTCCCTGCATCTTTTCAGACCGTAATGGAATGATACTAGAAATCAACTATAAGAAGACAGAGAAACTTCATAAATACATGGAGATTGTACACCACACTTTTGAATGAGGAATGGGTCATAGAAGAAAAAAGGGGAGAAATTAAAAATTTCCTAGAATCAAACAAAAATAGAGATACAACATATCAAAATCTTTAGGACAGTTGGAAGGCAGTATTAAGAGGAAAATTCATAGCACTGAGTGCTCACATAAGAAGAACAGAAAATCATCAAATAAATAACCCAATGACATACCTCAAAGCCCTTGAAAACCAGGAACAGTCTAATCCCAAAGCCAGTAGAAGACAGGAAACCATTAAAATCAGAGCAGAAATCAATGAAGTACAGAACAACAACAACAACAAAAATACAAAGCATCAACAAAATCAAAAGCTGGTTTCTAAATAAACAAGATAGATAAACCACTAGCCATCCTAACCAAAAGAAAGAGAGAATCAACCCAAATTACTAAAATAAGAGATGAAAAGTGTAATATTGCCACAGAGCGAAAATCCAGAAGATTATCAGAAACTACTTTGAAAACCTATACTCCAACAAAATGGAAAACCTAGGAGAAATTGACAAATTTCTAGACACATACAACCTTCCTAAATTGAATCTAGAAGATATAGAAAATTTAAGCCAACCAATAGCAATCAGAGATTGAATCAGCAATAAAGAGTCTACCATCTAAAAAAAGCCCAGGTCAAGATGGTTTCCCAGCTGAATTTTATAAAACCTTTATGGAAGATCTAATGCCAATACTTCTTAATCTACTTCATGAAATAGAAAGAGATAGGACTCTCCCAAAGACATTCTATGAAGTCAACATCACATTAATACCAAACCGAATAAAGACAGTTCAAGAAAAGAAAACTACAGACCAATATCATTGATGAACTTAGACGCAAAACTTCTAAACAAAATACTAGGAACATGCATTCAAAACCACATCAAGAAAATTATACACCATGACTAAGTCAGGTTCATCCCAGGGATGCAAGGCTGGTTCAACATACAAAAAACAATCCACGCAGTTCACCACATAAACAGAACTAAGGAAAGAAATCAGAACTAAGGACAAAAATCACATGATCATTTCAAAAGATGCTGAAAAGGCATTCAACAAAATCCAACACCCATTCATGCTAAAAACACTGCAGAGAATCAGAATAGAAGGAACTTACCTCAATATCATAAAGGCAATATACAATAGGCCCACAGCCAACATCATATTGAATGGAGAAAAACTATGAGAGTTCCCCTTAAAAACAGAAATAAGACAAGGATATCCACTATCACCACTCCTTTTCAATATAATACTTGAGACTCTAGCCTTGGCAATAAGGCAAGAGAAGGAAATCAAAGGAGTACAAATAGGAGAAGAAGAACTGCAACTATCGCTACTATTTACAGATGACATATTATACTTAGTAGACCCAATAAACCCAACCAAAAGACTTTTAGAATATATCAATAAATTCAGCAAAGTATCTGTATACAAAATCAATCTTAAAACATCAGAAGGTTTTCTGTATGCAAACCATAAATCCACTGAAAAAGAAATCCAGAAAATATTTCCACTCACAATATCCCCCACTGTTGGTTGGATTGCAAATTAGTGCAACCATTTTGGAAAACAGTGTGGAGGATCCTCAGAAGAATGGGAATAAACCTACCATATGACCTAGCTATACCATTCCTGGGTATCTACCCAAAAGAATGGAAACCAACCTACCATAGTCATGCATGCATATCTATGTTTATAACTGCACAATTCACAATTGCCAAACTATGGAACCAGCTGAGATGTCCATCAACAGATGAATGGATTACAAAACAATGGGATATGTTCACAATGGAATATTATTCAGCCATAAAGAAGTACAAAATTATGTCATTTGCAAGGAAATGGATGGAACCAGAGAAAATTATGCTAAGTGAGATTAGTTAGTCCCAAAACGTGAAAAGTCAGATGTTCTCCCTAATATGCAGAAGGTAGGGAGAAATTGAGACATAGGAGTGACTCCAGACAAAGGAGGAAAAACCTTAGTAGAATGAAAAAGGTGACCTAACTGAGGGAAATGGGAGAGGAGAAGAGGGAAACACCTCAATGGACACGATATACATATACAAACTTATCAAAGCCAATCACTGAGCAGAACACAGGAAGCAGAGGGAATAGGGTGGGCAATGGGGGAGGGCTCAATGAGTGCTGTGTGCATGAATGTCTCTATCACCCTGAACTTCATCAAGATTTATGATTACAATGCACCAATAAAAAAAAATAGAAAAGTGAAGGCACCATATGAGAAAGGCCATGAAGAAAAAATGGGGAAGGGTTATGTCCCAGAGGAAAGCTTCTGGAATGTGCTATTCCTAGGAATGGAAAGGCAGCCTGGGGCAATGAGGTTAAACTCTAGAGATGGGGTCTGGAGCGGCTTGCTTCTGGGCATGGGAAAGTGTGGCATGGAGTTGTTCACATGTTGGGCTTTTATAGCCCTCTGGACACCTTCTTTATATATATTACACTTGGGGTGATTGACTGCCCTTTGTACCTTCCACCTGAGTGACCCTGCATTGTTTCTCCATCCCTTTTTCACAGAGGAGGGTATCAAAGTGTGCAAGGCTCTGCAGGTAAACCTCTGGGTCACCCCAGTGGACCCCATCTTGCCCCTTTCCTACAGAGGATGGAGGTCGAGTAAGTCTCTTCCAGTGAACTTCTAGTCTGTCCCAACTGACCCCATCTGCTACCTAACAATATGGGAGCCACTGGGAGTTTCAAATAGAGAAGAATTACCTGATTTCATCACATTCTTGGTTATCACATACCTCTCTATGAAGCTGTCCAGGATTTTACTAACTAGAATTTATTGGTTCCTCCTGGGTCCTAGTATCTTTTTTTTTTTTTTTTTGTCTTTTTGGTAATTGGGAGTAAACTCAGGGATGCTCTAACATCAATCTACACCCCCGGCCCTTTTTATTTTATTTTTTTATCTTGAAACAGGGTCTTGTTAATGCTGAAGACTTCATTAAATTTCTGAGGCTGTCCTTGAACCTGTGATCCTCCTGTCTCAGCCTTCCAGGTACTGGGATTATAGGTACGTGCCACCATGTCTGGCTACAAGTCTTTATTTTTGATAATAGGTACAGTTGTCCTTGTTCTTTCCTTGGGATATAAACATTTCACAGGTATGTAGGTCACATTTATGTTTCCAGTGATATCCAATGTGATATCTGTATATGGTAGGCGTTTACCAAATATTTGTTGTCTTTATGTAGCTTTGCAACTTTGCGGTGAATCCAATTAGGAAATGTCACAAAAGTGCATTACTAGTATTATTTAGTATGCTTCTTGACATGACGAATAAACCTTGTGCATCATTCATTGGAAAATATTTTGCCTGTATTAATGTTTGATTTTTTAAAGCAATAAGTTGATGTGTCATTCCATGGATGGTCCCAAACATTTAATCAACCATGTCACAGTCAGATTGCATTTATCGGCATTTGAAATTCCTTTGGAGTTTATCCTGAGAACTATAGCCCTGGAATTAGTCCTGTGAGTGTGATTTGACAGTATGAAAGGCCCCACTTGCCTTGAAATATTTCCACTATAAAGACTGCCTCCCCCTGACTGGTACCCAGGCCCTTCAACCTTCAGTTTCCACCTCCACAGCAATTCCTTTCTTACAAAACAAAGGAAAGGGCACAGCTCTGACACAGCTTCTATAGAATGCACTCTGGTACTAAGCAATTGGAATCACTCAGAGCACAGTCTAGTGAGAACTTGGTTAAAAACTACATTTGCACCTCTCTTAACCAGCAGAAAACACGACTATTATTTTATATTTATCTATTTATGCAAGGCCCTCTAACTCTTCAGGCTGCTAATGACACAGTGAGCGTCCCTCTTCTGCCTGAACATCTCTTGGATAAAATGATTTAATCGGCTTTGATGGTTTGGAATATCGGGACTTTACCAAGAGACTGGCTCTTCTGAATTGCAAGTCAACGTCTTAACCTCCCTCCCCTGACATTTATTTTGCATTCGCGGTGCTGGCCTTGCCGTGGCATTCTTTCAGCAGCAGGAGACCATTATCGCGTGAGAATGTTCTCTCCCCTTTCACATTATCTCTTAATTATTGCCCTCTTTTCTATAGACAATGCCCTTAGGAATTTTCATGTAATCCCCCTCCCCATTCCTCCTGGACTTGTATTGCCACAGGGGGAGGATTTGGGTGTTAACCCCAGAAAGTCCAGAATAATGAATCTTGTAGACATTTGGCTGGGTCTCCAAGGAATCCTTTGAGAGGGGTGAGACCTGTGAGCAATGTACAGGGCAAATGCTTGGGAACAAGAACAAATTTGCATTGAAGCACTGGAGGGAAAGAAGAGGACGACAATAGGAATCTCAGGACTGGCGGAGGAGGGATGCAGGATTTAGTTTTTCCCACATGGCAGTCTCTCAACACCATTGCTTTATTTATTTATTTTTTTTAAAGAAAGCTTTCCTCCCTCCCACTAAAATATCCCTCACTATGTAAATCCCATCTCTGCTGTTTTGTTGAGTCTATAGCCAGCGAGTTAGAGCAATGACGGCAAAAGCCCAAGGACTCCCTGATGCATCTCAATAGCTGTTTGTTAACTTCAAAGCTGACCGTTTAAATGCTAACCCTATTAAGCCAGAAATCCAAAATATAAACACCCAGTTTGATTCATTAGCATTTAATTATCTAACTTTTTCTGTTGTCAATTTACAATAGAGGGTCATGTTTTTATATACATACATATATATGTATGTATAAAATATATAAAGACATTTTAGGATATAAGTTTCCGTTTAGGCACAGCTGCTTCTCCTGTATTATTTATAAATCGAGGGGACCTGGGTTAAGGTTACTATTTTCTGCGGTCACACACAAAGCCTATTAAGAAGAGCTTACCTCTACCCCACGACTTTGGCTGTTGGCTCAAGGGATCCACAGAATTCTCTTGAATTTGCCATCAATATTTATTGACTGTGATTGTAATTTCAAATACTGGGGAACACTGAGCTCTGATTGCAGGTGTTTTTGGCAGCGAAAGAGTGTTTTCCCCATTTCTTTGAAAAGACAAGGAAAAAAAACGTCCTGGTGCTTTTTCCACATAATGTAAAGGTCACTGACAATAGCCCACCTATAGATGCTGATGTGTGACATTTAAACTGAATACAAAGAAAGCATGATAAGCATTAAAAAGTAGTTGCTTTCAAGATAATGCTGTTTACCAAATAATTTCTCTTTGATAAAAATGAATGTAACATGCCATTTCACTTTCAAATATTACTTGAAAAAATACATATATACTGTCTTTGAGAATTGAATAAAGAATGGAGTGCCAATTGCAGATATTTATTTATTTACTTTTTTAATAAAAATAGCAATTCTTCCTTAATATAATGGATAATACTTTGGATAAAATACATACAAATCCTTTTGCCTCAAGGAATTACTGAACTTTATTTTCTTTAACCAATGATCATGTGTATGTAGATTTTTAGGGTATTTTTTATTTTTTATTTTTTTGCGGTACTGGGATTGAACCCAGGGGCATTCTAACTCTGAGCTACACCCCCAGCCCTATTTTTTATTCTTTATTTTGAAACAGGGTCTCACTAAGTTGCAGAGGGCCTCACTAAGTAGCTGAGGCTGGCCGCGAACCCAGATCCTCCGGTCTCCCAAATACTGGGATTATAAGCATGGGCCACCATGCCTGGTTGATTTTTAGGTTTTAAACTAAGTTTATTTTTCACTGATACATAAAAACAAAAAATGTACCAAGTAGTGTGGTAACACAGTTAAGACATATTTATTTCCTCAAATACTTGTCATTTGCTTATAGTTTAAAAATTCAAAATTCTAGCTTTTTTTAAAATAATAATAATGGTTCTTGGGATTGAACCCAGTGCACTCTACTGAGCTACATCCCCAAACCTTTTTATTTATTTTAAGACAAGGTCTCACTAAGTTGCACAGACTGACCTCAAACTTGTGATCTTTTTGCCTCAGCCTCCAGAGGAGCTGGGATTGAAGGCATGAGTCACTGCACTCAGCTCCTCCAGTTTTTGGATATGTACAGGACATCATTATCATTATCTCTATTCCCCTATTGTACAATAGCACAAGTGAACTATCTGCTCCTATCTAACTGTAAGTTAGTACCCATTGATCAACTTCCCCTGCCTTCCTCCTCTCTAATTTTCCCCACACTCTGGTAACCATTGCTCTACTCTCAGCTCCTTTTTTATTTTTCTTGTGGGATGATGGGATTTTACCCAGGGGCATTCTACCTGGACTACACCCCCAGCACTATTTTATTTTTTATTTTGAAACAGGGTCTTGCTAAGTTGCAGAGGGCCTCACTAAGTTGCTGAGACTAGCCTCAAACCTGCAATCCTCCTGTCTCAGCCTCCCAAGCACTGGGATTTCAAGCGTGCACCACCACGCTGGCTTACTCTCCTTTTCTATGAGGTCAACTTCTTAGATTCCATATGAGTGAGATCATGTAATACTTGTCTTTTCTGTGACTGGCTTGTTTAACTTAACATAATGATCTCCAGTTCCATCCATGTTGTCACAAAAGACAGGACCTCATTCTTTTTCATGGCTGAATAGTAGCTCCCTCTGTAGATGTGCCACATTTTCTTTATCCATTCATTGGTTGATGGATACTTTGGTTGTTTCCATTTTTTGGGTATTGCTAGTAGTGCTGTGATGAGCACGGGAGATCACATTCCACCACCAATGTAAAAGGGCTCTCAGGAGCACTTGGTATCGTTGGTCATTTTGGTAGAAGCCATTCTCTCTGGAGTGAGATGACACCTCATTGTGGTTTTGATTGTGTTTCCCTGTTGATTAATGAGGTTTAGCATTTTTTTTCCTTACTAAAAAGCTTCTGTACAGCAAAGGAAATAATCAACAGAGACAATTATAGAAAGAGATAAAATCTTTGCAAATTATAAATCCGACAAGGGTTGGTATCTAGAATATATAAGGAACTCCAAAGACTCAATAGCAAAAACACTAATAACTATATTATAAATGGGCACTAGACCAGAATACATACAAATGGCCAACAGGTTTATGAAAAAATGTCCAAAGGCATTATTACTGATATTTAATTCACTAATTCACAAATCATATTTTTAAAATATGGCTTGGGCTGTGCAAACTAGAATCTGAGGAAATATTCCTTCAGTGATATATTCAGTTATCTTTTAGTGAAAAAAAAATTGAAGTGTTTATAACAGGATCTATGTGTATGTGCTGCCAAACGATGAGTTGAAAAAGCTGTCATTTGAAAACCACTCTATTTTTGCCCTAAATATAGGACACAAGTAACTGGCTGGACTGATTTGATTTTCCTCTGTGAAATGTGGCATTTAACCAAATTGATGAAATTAACCCCTGCTTTAGCATTATATGGTCATAATTGAGTCTGTGGGTGGAGAAAGCTCACCAAGGGCTGTGTGCATGTATGTCCCTATCACTCTGAAATACATTATGATGTGAGACTACAATGCATCAATGAAGGTGTATAAAAAATAAACCTTTGGTTAAATAAATTTGTTGTAGCTGGGTATGGTGGCACACACCTATAATCCCAGTACTTGGGAGGCCAAAACAGCAGGATTGCAGGTTCGAGCAATTTAGTGAGATGCTGTTTCAAAACAAATAATAATAATGATAATAATAATGATGATAATAATAGGGCTGGGATGTATCTCAAAGGTAGAATGCCCCTGGGTTTAATCTCTGGTAACAAAAACAAACAGACAAATGAATTTCTTCTAAGTTTTTCTTGTTAATCTGTCTTTTGTTATAGGGGTGTCAGCCAAGAACTGAACAGTGGGTGTGAGAAAGCCTTTTTCCTGTGTACTGTGCATCCTAGGTAGGTTAGGGTCTGAGGGATGAGTGGGAAAGGAAGAGAGGCTGTAGGAGTAGAGTCCATTAGTGTAAATGAGGTTCTACTTTGTAGTTCCAGAGTTGGAATTAGGAGCAGGCTCCTTGCCCTGCGCATCAGTGATTCTCAAGGTTTTCTGCCCATTGCAATTGTCTTTCATACATCCCTATCTCCAGGGCAAACTGGAAACCAATTCAGGTGCACATAGTTTTTCCCTAGATTTTACCATCTCTCAGGCAAGAACCCAGCCCTCAATTATTTTCTCAAACTCCTCAGGTGGTTCCAATGTGCAGCGGAGTTTGAGGGCTGCTGCTGTTACTGCCTGGGTCTTATACAAGAGAACCTTCATGAGTTCACTCAGGAGCTTCATGAGGTGTGGGAAGAGCCCCAGCGAACTTGAACGCCACTGCCCGTTCTCCTAGAGCCCAATGGGGAGGAAAATGAAGATGCATTCACCAATGTGGATGCAGAAGCCCCTTCTTCTTTGCAGCTGTGGGAAGGTAAGTGCTGACTGAGGAGACTTGGAGAGGGCAGAGTATCTGGGCAGCTTGCTTCCCCAGGTCAGGAGAGGAGTAGTATTTCCATGAATGGATCTCACTCACGTGTGAGCTGAGCTACGGGTTATTTGGGAAATAGGTCCATCATCTAGCTAGCTCTGCATTGTGTGGTCCTTAACCAAAGTGCCTGAGTAAACTTGGAATTGTTTCCTAATCACACATAGCACCTGGATCCCTTCAAAATACAGAGCCAAGCCGGGCGTGGTGGCGCACGCTTGTAATCCCAGTACTTTGGGAGGCGGAGACCGGAGGATCTGGGTTCGTGGCCGGCCTCAGCTCTCTCTCTCTCTCTCTCTCTCTCTCTCCCTGTCTCTCTCTTTCTCTCTCTACATAATGAGGCCCTCCGCAACTTCGTGAGACCCGGTTTCAAAAATAAAGTATAAAAAATAGGGCCGGGGGTGAGCGCGGAGGTAGAACGCCCCTGCGTTCAATCCCCGGTACCGCAAAAAAAAAAAAAAAATACAGAGCCAAAAGCCAATCCCACTTTTATGTGCTGAGCATGGCATTGCTACCTAAATTGATAAATTATAATCTGTTTGCATTTTTACTGAGAGCTTTCAGCTAATTTAAGCAACAGTCTATGACTGAAGGATAAATAACATGAGAAAGTGGATGTAAAGCCAGCGCTCCAAACAAACATCACTATCAATTGGAAGAGGGAAAAGAAAACTAGCATTTATTGAGTGCTTACTTTTTGAGGCAAACTCTGCTAAGCATGTTAATATTTTTTTCACTTAAATATTATTTGCAAAGCTCTAAGTCTTTCCTACTTTTACAGGTAGTTACTTGTGTTCAGAAATTAAATTAGGAGGCAGGGCAGCTGGACAAGTTTAAAGTTAGATAATTTTAAAAGACAACTAACTTAAATCTGGTGTGGTGGTAATCCCAGTACTTGGGAGGCTAAGACAGAAGAATCTCAAGTTCGAGGTCAGCCTCAGCAACTTAGCTAAACCCTGCTTCAAAATAAAAAAATCGAGCCCGCTGTGGTGGCACATGCCTATAACCCCAGTACTTGGGAGGCTGAGACAGGAGGATCGCAGGTTCCAGGCCAGCCTCAGCAACTTAACCAGACCCTGTTTTGAAATAAAGAATAGAATAGGGGTAGGATTGTAGCTCAGATGTAGAATGCCCCTAGGTTCAATATCCAGCAACATGCACACACACACACACACACACACACACACACATTGAAAAAATGGAAATAAATAAAGGCTGGGGATGTAGCTCAGAGGTAGAATACCCATGGGGTTCAATTACCAGTAAAACACACACACACACATACACACACACACACACACACACATGTAAATAAATAAAATAAAACCAACCAAACAAAAAATCCCAAATTGGTTTATAGGCTAACTGGAAGAAGATGGTTAGTAGTAAACCAATGGAATTCTCTTTTCTCTCAATATTATTCAACACTAAGTGACAGATGGTATATAATATTTTGGAAATCAGACTTAAGATGAAAACCAGACTCAAGTTAGCTGGAATGTGATGCACAACTAAGACAATGAAATTAATCATACTTAAATATATTTTCCTATATCTGTATATTTTAAAAGCAACTATTTCACAGATATGGCTGGCAGAAACCTGAGAGTATCAGTTCATATTTTGATATGATATCACTTGGCTCCCTTGTTCAAGATGTGAGCATTTTAGGTATTTTGAGGCATAATACATGTTAAAAATTGATTAATACATCTAAAGAAGCACTTTGCAGAGGGACTAGCCCAAAGTAGATGCAAATTGTTTCAGCTATCATTATTATTGGGTCTGATATTATTAACATAGGAGAGAGAAAGATTTCTGCTTGCCAAAGCAAATTACAAGACTTGCCCAGATTCAAGAGGCAGGGAAACGGACTCAATGAAAATGTCAGGGATAAAGGGAGGGAGGGGTGGAGAGTTGGCACCATTTTTGCCAACAATCTACCATCTATTTCCCAGAAGGAGACTGAGCAGGGAGCCATGTAAGTGTCAGGGAAGGAGCAGAGGGGCTGCAGAGGTGCAGGCAGCAGCTCTACTGTATGGGAGGAAAACCAAACACTCTGCCATAGACACGGTCAACTTCGACCTTCTGAAGCGCTGGGGCAGCCCCTGGGCAAGAACAGCTCTCCTGGCAGTGCAGCATTGCTCTGAGGATCCAGGCAGCTGGGGCTGCAGTAAGGCACCTCATCAAAAAGTCAGGAGGAGAGGAAGAGCCTGAGTGAACATCTTTTAGGATACATGCACAACATACTTGGTAATTTCCAGAAATAACAGGAGACTGTGCCAAGGTTGGCATGGTGGAGTGAGGGTGTATTGGGGTGGCTGTGGGCCATGGAGATTTTGGTATCAATGTGCTGCATTTGCACTCATAAAGACACGGTGCTTACTCATAGAATATATGCAACATGTTTTTAATGCTAACTTATGGTCCTTCTTCAAACAACTCAATTAGCCACAGCAGCCAAGGTCAGTAGATCTGACCAGAATCTGCCTGGACTCTCCTTTTTCACCATCCTGAGTCCAGGTTGTTGTGTCAGCTTTTCTGCATCCATAATATTTGCATTGAAATAGTAGATTCCTGGCATCAGACTGGATGCCTACCCACTGTATAGACTTCTCAGATCCCTTGGCCTGATGACTCTGAACTTCAGCTGTGAAGTTGATGTTTGTTAGTTTGAGTGATTCTTATTCTTCTTAGATGCATAGATTTGTGGGACTCTGAACCTGAAGGAGCTGCAATTCCCTATACCGTACACCCCCTAGGATTGTATTTCTACTTGCAAATGAAGTTACTATGCCTTGGTTTCTCTAGAAATGTCTGTGGAGTTCATCTTATTCTTTGGCCTCTGAAGAGCAGCTTCCCAGTTTATGGGACTTGAATGCCACCTTTCACATGGAACACTGTTGTCGTTTTATGTTATTTTGAAACATTACTTCACTTTTTTTCCTACTCTACCCCTCTTCATTAGCCTGATTACCCATCTACTACCCAGTTGGGGTTATACTTACTATTTAGCTGGGGTAACTAACATACATGAATTAATAATATCACTAGGCCAAGCTTTTCCTTCTCAATGGAAAGCAGGATTGGGAGCTATCAGGGGAAGTCCTTCTAGTTGTAGAAGACTAATATAATGCACAGTGGAAAAATTGTGTATGGAAAAATTGAGGATTGAGGAGGTCAGGGAGAACATCATGTACAAATAATCAATTTAAAGAGACTGATGAGAATGTATTTCTAATATATTTTAAAATGTACTAAATGAGTGGATGTATTAAATGTAAAATGTGCTCTAAAACCACAGAATTCTTGTTCTATTTCTAGAGGAGAGTCAAATTGCAACACATGCAAAACAGCTAACTTCTTAAAAATTAATAGATATGAAAGATTAATGCTTATTTGTAATTTTTACCATAGTTAAAAAGATGTCTGCACATAGCAGTTTTTAAATAGGAAATCATATATTAAGCATTCCATTAATATTCCTCGCTGTTATTAAAACTGAGATAATCTGTTATGACTTTTGATGGAATACATTTTAGGAGAGATGGCTTTTAACACCACTTTTGCTAGCTTTACGTTTGGTATTGAATCAACTCCTGCTCAAGTACTATGAATGTATTACTTATAATTGTGGATTTTTATGTGTGAAAATTATACACTAGAAGCATATTGGTTTAGCATATATATTTAGATAGATAAATGAGTGGATGGATAGATGACATATAGAGAGATCTAAGTCCAGCTTTGCAAACACCCAGGATGGGGGCAGAAGAGGGTCAACTCTGATGTTACACCTCCCAGGGGAGCTGAGATAGTAGCACGGGCAATTTTCTCTGGGTGTCAAGGTCCATGTACCAGGGCAGGTTGCTCAGAGTATGACAAATATGAGTGGGGCAGCAGCGTTGAAAGATGGAAAGATAGGGCTCCACTCCCAGCAGAACTTCCAACAACCAGGACCAGTGTGGCTGTCCCTAGTCTCATTTCACTTGGTACTAGAGGTTTAATTATTGTTTAAACTTTGGAGGCAACCACAGGAGAACCAGTTCCACTATGACGCACATTCAAATGGTCTTCTTGTCACCAAGTGCCCCCAACTTTCCTGTCTGTCCAGGGCTCCCTTCTTTTCATCTTTCTTCTATTTCATTTTATCTTCTGATAAACTAGGAGTAGGGTGGAAGAGAGAATTACTATAAATATTTTAAAAGCAGAAATCTCTGCCTTACTCTTGTTCCTTAAAATTAAAACAAACAAACAAAAAAAAAACAATAAAGACTTAAAATGTTTGCTAAGGGGAAAGTTTAAGAACTCTAGCATTTTGAAATTCAAATCAAAGTCATCAAATTTCAAAATATTGCATAAAATTATGAAAAAATTAGGTATATGTACAAAGGAGTTTTATTTGTAGTAAAATTTCTTCTGCTCCTCTTTTTCTAAAATTATCTGTATTTTAAGAACTGTGTCTCTAATTTTTATACCTCAAGTCCTTATTCATTGAAGGGTATATTTTACATGCCTGAAATGTGAATGAATACTTTTTAATCTTGCTATTAATAAATTGGCATTTATTTTTAGAAATATGTTGCTTTTAAGTATTTAACGTATTTAAAGACTGCAAGAGATTTGCTATATTATGCAGAGATTAATATTTTCTGTATTATGCAGAGATTATAATTAGGAAATGCTACCTATTTTAGATTTCAGAAAGTTTTATTCCTATCTTTTATGTTTCTTCAGTTTTGTTCGCTCTTTTAATTTGCTTGCTTGGGCTCTTAAGTGTGAAGTCTTTCTAAACTTGCATTAGAATGTTAGCCATTATTTTGAGTGTTACATTTTACAACTCTATTGCTCTCCTCAAAGAAATGGCTTACATTGGATTGCATTCTGAGAGATTAAATTATGAATGGTTTCTGAGGTCTCACGCTTCCTCCTTTTCATATTATCATTGGCATGACTTCCCTAAAACTGAATTGATGTAGTTTGAGATGGTAATAGAAATTGTAGGCTCACAATCCCTTAATTGCCTACCAAAATCCAAGTGTTGAAAGTGGACACATTTGTCATAACTAATTTGGTAGTAGCTTGACCTGTCCTGAATCTGTTCAGAGTAACATGGTCAAACCAAATCTGAAATGAAGTTATTTATAATCTTTTTGTGCCACTGAGTATAAATATTTATATGTTTCACTGAAGAAATGTTAAGATGTTTGTGTATGGGGTGCTGTACATATAAAATGTACATCTCTGCACTTTTAAAAATCTGATGAATTTGGAATTCCAAAACACATCCGGTCTCAAGTATCAAAGCAGATTCTCAAAGTAAAAAATATGACTCTCATACAAATATAAAGCAAACACATATCAAAGATTTTATTCAACTCATTAATAGATGAGGAAACCAGTAAGATGGCAGGATTGGTTCAAAGGAGAATTTAAGAAGTAAAAATTTATACAGTCAGGCTGTCAAAGGAATGCAGAAATTAATTTGCCTGAAGAGATTAAAAAAAATGGTTAATGGTGTACAAAGTAAGGAGTCCGGTTTATCTTTTCTACCCAACAAATTATCATGTTATTTCAGATTCTCTGGATTCTAATTAAAAATACTGAACAACATAGTCTACTATGGGTGCATTCTCCTAGATATTTATACAATCCGTAGTTCAACAATGACACCGTAAAGACATGCAGTTATCCTTAAACTATATTCTTAAGTTTTTAATAATTTTCCCAACTGCTCTCCCTCTCACCATGACCATAAATAATCTTCAAAATCTATTCTTTTTTATTTATTTATTTATTATTTATTTATTTATTTTTATTGGTGCATTGTAATCATACATCTTAATGGGTTTCAGGGTGATAGAAGTATACATGCATACAAACAGGCTAGCTTCATTTAATTTTGGCTGATTATTTACATAGATGCAACAAGAAGTATAAACTAACACACACGAGGCTTTCCAAGCATCAGTATTTTGCAAATTAAGATGAGAAAATTAACTCCTATTTGAAAATTTTCTAACAGAATCTTGGTGTGGATTTTTAAAAGCCTCCATTACTTGCTCTTCTATTTTGAGTATAGGAAACCATGGCCAGTAAACTCCCTCCATGAAATTTTACCCTCAGTACTTATAAGACAGAGTGAAATCCTACCTCATGGATATTCCCAACGTTTTATAAGGTCTGACTACTAAGAAATGACTTTCCTTGCCCCTGTATGTCTGGGACTTTCAAGAAACAGAATAGATTACAGGGCAATTTTCCCAGGACGATCTTGTAGACATATCACATGTCATCTTTATTTTTTAATGGTGAGCTAGTTATACCACATCAAGTAAGAATCATTCTCAAATATGAGATTCCAGATATGGCTGTGGTCGCACAATTAAATTGTACAATTATACTCTACTAAGGAGGAGGACAGATTCCCATTAAAAATATGCAAATAGACATATAAGCATTAAAAGTAAGGAGATTGTAAGAGTATTTGAGTGCTAAATCAGCTATCATTTACCAAATGTTTCATTTCAATCAGTAGAAACATGACCTACTAAACTGAGAATTAGGTTCATTTAAAAAATAAAAAAACTTTTCATATAACAATTAGACAATGGAACATTAAAAATGCTAAATGTATTTCAAAATAAATAACTAAAGTTAACTATTTTTCATTGGTTCATTTAGTTTGATGTAATTAATTTTTGTTTTGCTTTCATGAAATCATCTGCTTCTGGAGTGAAATGTATTGTAAATCCTGACTGTCTTCAGGAAGTTTATCTAAGTGAGGTTATCATTGAGCTCCATAATCTGACCCATGAGTCTCTGCCTTGAAATTTCTGGTTTCAAACTTTCCACGAGTCACTGAGACTATCTTTGATTGAAGATACAAATTCAAGCCTGTAGCTTATAGAAGTCTTCAGGCAAGCAGTAGGTAGAACAGAAACCTGCTTGATAATGAGACTAAATGCTGTGATTAATGTATTATAGTAACCAATAACATAAAAATGCAGGAGTATAAAATTCTCGGTTGCAGTAAAATACATAAATCTTTCATGAGAATCTGACCAATGTTTCTCCTGAGGGTAAGGAAACATAATGGACATTGAGGCTATTAAAATATTCCCAAGGCCTTTCAATCTATTCTGCAAGGCAATGGTTTGCAAGCTTTGTCAGACTCCAGGATCACAGGATTATTACAGCAGTGGTGTGCCCCATCCCCATAATTTCTCATTCAGGAACCCTGGGGTGGGGCTCTAGACTTTTCCTTTCTTTCCTTCTCTCCTTCCTTTATTTCTTTCCTTCCATCCTTCTTTCTTCCTCCTCCTCCTCTTCCTCCTCCTCCTCCTCCTCCTCCTTCTCTCTCTCTCTCTCTCTTTCTCTCTCTGTCTCTGTCTCTCTCTCTCTCTCTCTGTCTCTCTCTCTGTCTCTCTCTCTTCTCTCTTCTATGGTGCAAAAGTTCAAACTTAGGGCCCAGATGCCTTCCAAGGCCTAGAATTTGTATTTATGGACAAGAACCAGTAATGAGTTCTGAGGATCCCATTATGAGAAATTCTACTGTAAAGGGTATACTTGCTGAAACAATTTCATTAATAATATTTAACCTTTACTCACATTTAACCTTTGAACTGACAACTTATATGAATGTTTTTACAATAGCATTGAGCGAATTGAGAAATATGAAGTGTAGTCAATACGGCCAATCGTTTGTAGCATTCCTCTTTTTATAGGACAAAAGAAGACATTTCTGTGATTATCCAGGGTCCAAAGGAGAAATCGTGAAGTTAGTTTTAGAAGATGAAAAAAGTACAATAAAAACTTGTTCTTTTTAAAATTTATATTCTGATACTGAGAAGGTAAAATCAAGGGTTGTTAGAAGAGATTTATCACTTGATTGAGACAGGAGCCACAGGTTTCTGAGATAGGGCATTTGGCCGCATATTTAATCAAGCTAACAATACAGCATTTAGACCTGAACATGGCAGAAGGCAGCAGTGGTAGGGGTTGTGGTGGGCATGGAGATGAGCTTCCCAGTATCCTGGTCATGGGGGGACTTCTTGCTCAGCTGTCGGCAGGCGGCCCTAACTGCTGGCTTCCTCAGGGTTTGCTCAGCTTGCAGAGAGCTGCCTTTCCAAGTGCAGTCCTTGCCAGGTGGCCCATCTCCAGTGAGCAGCCAGATCCTGGGTGTTAAGGCCTGGCCGTTTTGGTCCAATGCTGGATACTCTATGAATCATATATGATCCAGAGTTTCTATACTATTTGCCAGTGCATCTGGGGGGATGGGCTGTGGCAACACTGTTCATCTTCTGCCAATGCCCTACCCTGCTTCTGCTCTTCCCTGTCCCCTCTCAGTGAGGTTACCTTTGAGCTCCATAGTCTGACCCACGAGTCTCTTCCTTGAAATTGCTGCTATCAACCTTTCCATGAGTGGCTGAGATGATCTTTGGTTGAAGATACAAATTCAAACCAGTAGCTTATACAAGTCTTCAGGCAAGCAATAGGCGAATGTCGAGCCCCGAAAGCCAAATTGTCTCAACACCTGCTCTAGAGAATCCAACCTCTGACCTTAGTACTTTCACAAGTGAGCAGACTTTTATCCTTTTTTATTAAAATTTTTTTGATCAAGGACATGATAAAACAACAAAAGGAGCCAGGCATGGTGGCACACACTTGTAATCCCAGTACTTGGGAGGCTGAGACTGGAGGATCACAGGTTTGTGGCCAGCCTTAGCAACTTAGTGAGACCCTGTTTCAAAATAAAGAGTAAAATAGGGCTGGGGGTGTAGCTCAGAGGTAGAATGTCCTTAGGTTCAATTCCCAGTACCACAAAAACAGAACAAAACAACAAAAGGCACTTAAAATTATAATGATGAGTATGAATCCTATTTAGAAAAATTATACAGAGGAAAAGTATAACCACTTACTCCCCATTGTTGAGACTGAATATTACAAGATCAGTCATTATTTTAACAGAGAGAATGCCATGTCCTGACTTGTATGAGTGCAGTACTTGGCAGTAGAGGTTTCTCAACCTCTTTACAAATTAACTTGGGAGTAAGGCCAGAGACACTCAGAAAACTTTATCAAAATTTTAAAATAAAATCCAGTTCCTTCCAAATGTCCACAACTTGCTATACCAACTTAAGTTTTGTTCTTCATTGGGCTGTTTCATATCCTGGAATAAGCCAACACTTTTCTTTAGAACAAACCTGCTCTTGATTTCCTAGAAAAACAAAAATGCATCCTATTACCTTGCATACACAGTTATATTTCCCTGCTGCTCATTCTTCTGGTATAATCTCAATTATCCATACTAAATATAACCTTTACCAAATTAACATCTAATTTGGGGAGAGGTAGGTCACTGATAGTTGCCTATATCACACACAAAGTTTAGCAAACAAACCAGCAAGGCTCAGACCCCATATCCCATATGTCAGTTTTATATATTCTTTTTGTCTGTGTGTGTGTGAGTATGTGGTACTGGGGATTGAACCCAAGGTGCTCTACCACTGAGCTATACCCCTAGTCATTTTATTTTATTTTATTTTATTTTTTATTTTGAATTAGGGTCTCACTGAGTTACCACACTCTGGCCTTAAACCTGAGATTCTCCTGTCTCAGCCTCCCAAATACTGGAGTTACAGGCATGCACCAATGTGTAGGTTTATACATTCTTGAAATATCAAGAGTGTGCACACTTTATAGCAAACACCATCAAAGATTATAGACATTATATTAAGAAGCAAAATCTGTATATTCAACTTGTACCTGGGTTTTAGTACAGATGGTCCTTAACTTATGTTTTTTTTTAACTAAAGATTTTTCAGCTTTATAATGGTGCAAAAGCCAAAAGTCTTCAATAATTTTAAAAAGTTAAGTTTTTGAACTTTGATCTTTTCCCAGACTAGTGATATTGGTATGAATCTCTTTTGGGATGCTTGTCAGCAGCCGTGAGCTTCGCGGTCAGCCGCGGTGTCAGAGGGAAACGCCACTCCTCTCCAGTGTGCTGTGCGGCTACACTCTGATGCTCAGTAGGGTAAGTGCGCTAGTGCATATTCAGGTGACAATGTTTTAAGCTTGTGATGGGCTTATTGAGCCGTAACCGCATCTCAAGTCAAGGAGCATCTGTTTTATTTTACTTAAAAATGATCCAGGTATTAGCCAGGAGCTTCATGCCTATAATCCCAGTACTTGGGAGGCTGAGACAAGAGGATCACAAGTTTGAGGATAGCCTCAGAAATTTAGTAAGACCTTATTTAAAAAAAAACAATATAAAATAGGGCCGAGAGCGTAGCTCAGTGATAGAACACCCTTGGGTTCAATTTCTAACCTCCCTGGCAACACACACACACACACACACACACACACACACACACAGGAAAAACAAAAAAAAAAGAAATAAACCAGGTTTCTGAAGATTATCTAATTATCAACTCTATCTAAAATTAGTCCAAAGTATCTTGATTTAACTAAAGATCTTGGAAATTATGTTTAAGCTGAAACTTTACAGAGCATAATTACTGTTTATATAAAAAAGCTTATCAGAATTATAATTAATTTTAGTTGAACACAAGTTTATACAGTTTTCATACTCTTAAAACTAATCTTAGTAATACTTATTTGGCCAATAAAACAGCATAAGAAGCTTTAAAAACTCATGAAAGAAATAAAATCTTACTAAAAATTAAAACATTCTTATATAATATTGACCTCTGATACAATTACAGGAAAGCTATATAGCTGGGCTTTTTTTCTCTCTCTCTCTTTCTTTTTTGTACTGGGGATTGAATCCAGGGGTTCTACCTTGAAGCTACACCCCCAGCCCTTTTATTTTTTATTTAGAAACAGTGTCTCGCTAAGTTACTGAGGGCCTTGCTAAATTGCTGAGGCTGGCCTCCAACCTGTGATCATCCTGTCTCAGTCTCCCAAGCACTGGGATTACAGGTGTGGGCCACCATGTCTGGCTATACAGCTGTTTTCTTAACCAAAATTATCAAACCATTCTTATTTATACAAGGGTTCATCTTGATTATGAGGACTTGGTTTCTTCTATAAATACCCTTCTGTCCTAGCAGTTTGTTTTGTTTTAAAGGGCTGTCACACTTAATATTCAGTTTATTTTTTGGATGAATTTTAAGAATGATCACTTTATGTAAACATTTATCAAACTCTACAAACCGGTACAAACCAGAGTTCTTTATTTCAAGAGACATTGTCATCTAGTCTATTAATATCCTTCAGAAGTAGGAAACTTTTCAAATTCACACAATGAGAAGTTAAGGCCTTTTTCAATCACAGACACAGACACACACTTTATGTGTACAATCTGAGCCAAATGTCAAGGTAAACACAGAAACACAAAAACTCACAAGTTTCTATCTCAGAGAGCGATTTTCCCTTAATGTGTCTAAAATATTTTCTTAATTGATTTGAGCACAGGAAAAGCATTTCTCTGTGGTCTCTACCCTGACAGAAGGCAGATGTCTATCATCTTGAAACAGCCACGCTGTGAGATCATGACACCAGATCCCCACTGCTGCCCCCAGTGGGAAAAAGTGTATAGTGGTGTGCACAAATTAGAATCAGAATGGAATGTGCCCAAAACAAGAAACAAAACACCAAACCAGGCAGGAAACTAAAAAAGAGAAACTGAGTGAGCTAGAGAGTCTAGTGCAACTAGAGATTCACTCAGGGGCCAAGGAAAGATGTGGCTGGGCTTAAAGGATGCAAGGAATCATCCTTCTTAGCCAATACGGTTTAATTGGCTCTGGCAGGCGACTGCCGTGGGCATCTCAGTGGACTCCCCCAAACTGTCAAATCACAATTCTCAAAGTAAGACATGGTTCTCATACAAATCAATGCTTTATTCGACCCATTGCTTAATGAAAGAACCAGTAAGATGTTAGGTGAGTTCAAAGGAGAATTTGCAAAATGGAGATGTAAATGTAGTCAGCAAGATAAAAGGACACTGAAATAAGTTTGCACATGGATGCAAAACTGAATAGTGTCTTACAGGACAACACAACTCTAACTTTTGGGATTATTTTTCCTATAGACAGATACAAATTTACATGCAACTTCCCAATGTCTGGACTTTATTTAAATATTAAATAGCAGATGCTTTTTTATTAAATATTCTTAAGGTGAGCCTGTTAACCATAGAATTGAAATGACATGCAGTCTTCCTTTTGCTTTATTTTTAAGTTTTGGTAACATTAATTAATGAAAAATTACTGAGAAGAGACCCTGAACCTGTATTTGCTTTGGCAACTTTGACTATAATTGATTGTATATTCACTCAATTTACATAATACAGTCTGCCCTCTGTATCTGTGGGACCCACATCCATGGATTTAACCAAAGATGGATGGAAAATATTCTTTAAAAATTGCATCTGTACTGAATATGTACAGGTGCTTTTCTTGTCATTGTTCCCTAAATAAATACAGCATAACGACTATTTACATAACATTTACATTATATTAGGTATGATAAGTAATCTAGAGATGATTTATAATATACAGAGGATGTGTGTAGGTTACATGCAAATACAACACCATTTCATATAAGGGGCTTGAGCATCCTCAACTTCGGTATGGCTGGGTGGGGTTGGGGACTCCCTAGAACTAATTCCTTGCAGATGCTGAGGGGCAACCGGACTTACTGGTTTGTGAATCATTTTAAAGTTTTACTTTTTTCCCATCATGATACTTCTTTGGTTATGAAAATAAAATGAGCTCAAATTGCCAGTAGACACTAGTTGATCTATTCTGTTCTTAACAACATTTGTGATTCAATCTGCTGTTTCTCTTAAGTCAGTTCCACGGAACAATTGCATTGGAATCACCTGGAATACTTGTTAAAAATGCAGATTCCTGCAAGATGGCGGACCTGATGAATCGTAATGTCTAGGGACGTGGCCTGGCAATTTGCATTTTAAAAAATATTCAGAATGATTTTTATGCATATTAAAGCTTAGAATTACTTGTCTGGGGGAAGGAAAAGATACCTACCTAATGTAAGCTAATACTAGGAAAGGCTCCGGAAAAACAGACCTAAATCATCCATGCCTCCAGAGATCCGGTCACTGTTTGATCAAAGTAGGTTCTTGTTGACAGACTGTTTCAGGGTTAAAATCATGTATGTACTTATGGGAACTCACATTTCACTAAGGTATTGGTGCTACTGAACACTACATAATTCTAAGTGTGATATTAAAAATTCTTGTTGGTTTAAAAGCTTTAATAACCTTCACGTCAAGTTAATAGTGATCTTTGCTGCTGAACAAAACCCTAGCCTTAAAGTGAAGGGGGTTCATTTGTCACAAAATATCTAAGTGCCATGGGAGAGAGTGAGTGGGATTTCTCTAAGGAACACACCCCTCTGGCAGACTCCCTTTACTTTACTTTCTATGTTACTGATCTGCATAAAATCTGGACCATTCAATTTTGTGTTTTGATAGAAAATTTCTAGAAGCTATGCTAGGATTGAGTCAAGGTTGATATTTTTATAAAAATGAGTTAATTGGAGCTAGGCATTTATTTCTTTAAATCCATAGTCTTATTGTATGATCTACATAAAATGTGTATTTGCTAAGCTTATAATTTATTAATAGTCAAATAGAGTGTTTAAACAAAAAGAAACCATTACCATGCCCATCAGCTCCTGGCTTATTGGTGTTGGTGCACATGGGTGTGTATCAGGTGTGTATCAGGGGATGGGTAAAGCATGGGGGGTGGCATGTTAAAAGTTGAGCAAATAGATTAGAAAGAGAAAAATGTCACAGTGGCAAATTTTATTCCTTATCCCAGGCCATTTTAAAAAAAGATTTAATCCTGGCCAAAACCTTTAGGTAATAATATCAACATGCTTGCAAATAGTATTTTGAGTCATATTTGTTTTACTCTTTAAAAATTTTATTTTTGCTGGACATGATGGCACACACCTGTAATCCCAGTACTCAGGAGGCTGACACAGGAGGATCACAGGTTTGAGGCTAGTCTCAGCAATTAACTGAGACCATCAGCAACTTAGTGAGACCCTGTTGCAAAACAAAAAATAAAATAGGGCTGAGGCTGTAGCTCAGAGGTAGAATACCCCTGGGTTTCATCCCCAGTACCACACCAATAATAATAATAATAATAATAATAATTTTCTTTGAAACAGATCTCAAAATGCCTTAAATTTCTTCCCTTTATTTTAAAATTCCTTTATCAACAGACATATGGGGGAAAAACAGCTGGAGAATGTGTCTCCAGCAAGAACTGAGGTTTGGGGCAAGAAAAATACAGATCTATAATCATTCCATTGAGCTATAAAAATAGTCCTGAATTAATAGGAGCTGAATTTTATTGGCTTTGACCTAATTTCCCTGCTGCAGCTAATCAGTAGAATGCTGGTAGCAGTTGTACAGCTTAGTGATTTCCCGTTAGCCACTTATTAGCTATGCATCTGCTTACTGTCATGTGGCATCCCCGAAGCCCACACAGCAACATCAGCACTGGCTTCCATGGTCCTAGCAGCTTCGTCAGAGCCCAGGGGCCTGCACGTGCAGATCTGTAAAGTAAAACTGAAAAAGCACACAAGGTATTTTAAATGTCAGAGCTGCTCTTAGACCTGAATAAGAGAAACCCATTTTTGGAGGTTCTTGCTTTAGAGATGCTTACTCAAACTAACTTAGGCCGGACCCCTCTCCATGGAGGGTGAGTCTGTGGGCAAAGGGACGTGAACCCCAGCCCTGCCCCCTAGTCCTCTTTCCAGATAGAGCTTTTCCATCCACCTGTGGGGAAGACCCCCACCCCCTTAAAATTTCTTATTCATGGCCAAGCAATACTTTTGTAAAGTTCTAACACTTGAACTTGGGTGTTGCAGCAATGTGAAGTTACTATGAAAGACTCAAAGCCGGGCGTGGTG
>PVJS01006635.1:0-59041 GCA_004027185.1 Glis glis
TGTGTGTGTGTGTGTAGCATAAACAAATCATGGTACATATGATGACAGTCACATGCATCCTAAGGTTAAGTACAAGAGTAAGAAATTATTCCTCCATTATGCTAAGGGTAAGTAGTTGATGCTACTTCCATTTTTGTCTACTGGCCTCATTAAATATGACTCTTGTGTTTTGGGGGGAGTATGCTGGGGATTGAACCCAAGGCCTTGTGCAAACTAAGAACTTGTTTTACCACTGATCTACATCTCTAGCTCTTGATTTTCAAATATATTTTTAATTGACACACAGTAATTGTGGATATTTATGGGGTACGGTGTGATATTTTAATACAGGTATACAGTGTGTAATGATCTGATAAAAGTGATTGACCTATTTATTGCCTCCAACATGGATCATTTCCTTGACATTGAAATCTTCTCTACTAGCTATTTTAAAATATTCAACTAATTGTTGTCAACTATAGTTATCTTACTGTGCTACAGAATATTAGAAATATGACCAAATTGGTTTCATTACAAGGATGCAAGGCTGGTTTAACATATACAAATCAATACGTGTCATTCACCACATAAATAGAACTAAGAGCAAAAATCACATGATCATTTCAATAGATGCTGAAAAAGCATTTGACAAAATCCAATACCCATTCATGTTAAAAACACTGCAGAAAATAAAAATAGAAAAGGAACCTATCTCAATATCATTAAGGCAACATACAATAATCCCAAAGCCAACATCATATTGAATGGGGGAAAAACTGCGATAATTCACTTTAAAATCAGGAGCAAGACAAGGATGCCCACTATCACCACCCCTTTCCAATATAGTATTTGAGACTCTTGACAGAGTGATAAGGTATGAAAAGGATATCAAAGGAATTAAAATAGGAAAAGAAGAACTGAAATTATCTCTATTTGCAGATGACATGATCTTATATTTAGAAGAACCAAAAAATTCAATCAAGAGACTTCTAGAGCTGGTTAACAAATTCAGCAAAATATCAGGATACAAAATCAATCTAAAAAAATTCAATAGGTTTCTATATGCCAACCCTGAATCCACTGAAAAGGAAATCCAGAAAACAATTCCATTCACAATAACCTTAAAAACAATAAAATGCCTAGGAATAAATTTAACCAAAGAGGTCAAAGACTTCTACATTGAGAATTATAAAACACTAAAGAAAGAAATTGAAGATCTTAGACGATGGAAAAATCTTCCATGCTCTTGGATAGGCAGAATACATATTATCAAAATGTACCTTCTACCAAAAGTAATCTAAAGAGTCAATGCAATCCCTATGAAAATACCAATGTCATTCTTCACAGACCTAGAAAAATAATTCCTAAATTTTATATGGAAAAACAAAAGACCCAGAATAGCCAAAGCAATTCTAAGCAATAAAAATCATGCAGAAGCCGGGTGTGGTGGTGCACGCTTGTAATCCCAGTACTTGGGAGGCTGAGACCTCCGGGTTTGTGGCCAGCCTCAGCTACTTAGTGAGGCCCTCTGCAACTTAATGAGGCCCAGTTTCAAAATAAAGAATAAAAAATAGGGCTGGGGGTGTAGCTCAGAGGTAGAATGCCCCTGGGTTCAATCCAAGTACCACACACACACACACACACACACACATACAAAAAAAAAACATGAAGAAGGCATCAAAATTCCTGACTTCCAATTATACTACACAGTTATAGTAATAAAAACAGCATGGTATTGGCACAAAAACAGACACATAGACCAATGGAACAGAATAGAAGATACAGAAACAAATCCACACACTTATAGTCAATTGATTTTTGATGATGGTGTCAAACATATATGTTGGAGAAAAGATAGTCTTTTCAACAAATATTGGGAAAACTGGTTATTCATTTGTAGAAAAATGAAATTAAATCCCTACATCTCACCCTGTACAAGAGTCAACTTGAGATTGATCAAAGACCTGGAAATTAGACCAGAGACTTTGAAGCTACTAGAGGAGGGCATAGGTCCAACACTGCAACATATAGGCACAGGTAGAAACTTTCTCAATAGACCCCCAAAGCTCAGAAAATTAAAACAAGAATTAATAAGTGAGATGGCATTAATCTAAAAAGTTTCTGTTCATCAAAGGAAATAATAGAGTCTAAAGAGAGAGCCTATAGAATGGGAGAAGATCTTTGCCAGTTATCCCTCTGATAGAGGACTAATATATAGAATATACAGAGTACTTAAAGGACTTAATACTAAAAAAACAAACAACTCAATCAAGAAATGGGCAATTGAACTAAATACACTTCATAAGAGAAGAGATAGAAATGGTCAATAAATACATGAAAAAATGTTCAACATCATTAGCAATCAGGGAGATGCAAATCAAAACTACACTGAGATTCCATCTAACCCCAATCAGAATGGCAATCATCAAGAAGTCAAACAACAAAAAATGCTAGTGAGGATGTGGGGAAATAGGAACTCTTCTACACTGTTGGTGGGATTGCAAATTAGCACAGCTGCTATGGAGATCAGTGTGGAGGTTCCTCAGAAAATTAGGAATGGATCTATCATATGATCCAGCTATACCACGCCTGAGTATCTTTCCAAAGGAACAGCAATCAGAATATTATAGTAATATATGCATACCCATGTTAATAGCCGCAAGATTCACAATAGCCAAATTATGAAACCAACCTAGGTGTCCATCAACAGATGAATGGATTACTAAATTATGGGATATGCACATAATGGAATTCTACTCAGAAATAAAGAAGAACAAAATAATGTCATTTGCAGGAAAATGGATGGACATGGAGAACATTGTGTTAAGTGAGATTAGCCAGTCACAGAAAGTGAAGGGCCATAAGTTTTCTCTCATATGTGGAAGCTAGAGAGTAATCAGGATACCAGAGGGACTCCAGGTAATGGAGGAGAAACTCCAGTGAAGCCAGTGAGGTGATTAGGGGAAGGTGGGGGGGGAGGGGAAATCAATGAAGGAATCACTTCCATCGACATTATGTACATATGTGAGAATACTAATGCCAACCTCCATATCTTGTATGGGGAAGTGGGAGAGGCGAAGGAGACAGGAAAAGCCCACCAAATACTCTGTGCATGTATGTCACTGTCACTATAGAACTACATTATGATGTGATACTATAATGCCCCAACATAAGTATATAAAAAAGAAATTCCTCCTATCCAACTATACCTCTGTATCTAAAGCATTCTTTTCTGGTTTTATTATTATTATATTTTGAGATCTTTTATATTGGCTGTTTTATGTATATCTGGATGGATTTGAAGGATTGTTATAGATTGCCTTTAATATTACTATTTAATTTAGAAAATTAAAATTATTTGAAAAGAAATAGTGTGCACCCTAGTGGACATTTTAAGGCCTGGCATAGACTGTTGCTCAATACAGGTTGGGATGGGGTTGGTTAATGGGTGACAACCTTACACAGCAGTCTGTGCCTGCCCTGGAACCTGTAGCTTTCTGGTTGCTGCCTTTTTGATAGCACAAGGAGAGATTAAGTGCAGGAGTGGAAGAGGGCTCTGGCTGGTAGGGGGTGTGTATGATGTGGGAGGCTCCTTCTTGCTTTGCCCTTTGGCCCTTTGTCAATTGTTAGGGAAATAGGGGGAAAGTTTGGAGAGACCCTTCTCACAGAGAAGAGTTGGAGTCTATATATCATAGCACAGAAATATAAAAATGCAAGAGAAAGGGTGATCATTAAGTTAGAAAAATCTTCTAATTTGCATTAAATCACTTGGCCCATTGAGAATTTGTCAAGTTTGAAAAGCAAGAAGAAATGTTGCTTTTGAAATTCTGATATTGTCTCCACTGACCTCACTATCAATTAACTTCTGGAAAACTGTGGAATCAAAGGACAGTATGACTGAATACTATCTTAGAAGCCAGCACTAGCAGGGATTGTTCCTTTGTTTTTCAACTTTTTAAGGTGAATTTTGACAATGTTAATGTCAAATTTCTTGTCTTTTTTTAGATAAAAGATACATGTAAATTAATTAAAATTACTTGGGTGGGGAAAGTTCCAAAGATAATAAAAATAATATCAATTGTTAGAAATAATAATTATGACATACCTAATTGAATTGCCTGATTTGGAATATATATTTATATTTTGAACATAAAGAAAGCCCTTTCCATTTCTGTTTGTATAGATGGGTCTGCAAGCAATTTGTGATTTTTTTTTGGATATGTAATTACTAGCTCCAGTCTTTCAAACAAACATCTATGTGAATTTTGTTTACTAGGAAAAGTTTTAACTATTTATACATTGTAATTTCTTTGTTTTTTTTTCTGAAAGCAAAATATGAGATTAAACAGAATTCTATGTTAAAAGGTCCAACATATAATTATGTAGTATTTTAAAACTATCAAGTTTCTTTCTTTTTTTGGTGGTATTGGGATTGAACCCAGGGGTTGCTCTATCACTAAGCTACACACCAACCCTTTTCTTTTCTTTTTTTTATTTTAAAACAGGGTCTTGCTAAGTTGGCAAGGCTGGTCTCAAACCTGTGATCCTTCTGTTTCAAATTCCCAAATACTGGGATTATAATACACCATACCTGGCTTCAAATTCTTTATATAAATCAGATGTAACATTTTTAAAAGGAATTTTAGCCTAAGAGTGATCTTCTGTGATTTTGCTAAGTATGCAGGGACAATGTACAACAGGGAATGATAGCTGGGCCTTTTTTTTTGTGCTGGGGTTTGAACCCAGTGCGAGGCAAGCACTGTACCACTGATCTACTCTCCCAGCACCAGAACCTTTCTAAAAATCAGTTATGTAAAGGGTTATTACCAGCAGCCCCAGAGACACAAGAGAGAAATAAGTATCTTATTAGATCATGTTAAAAGGTGGCCCAAATTCTCTCTTATTAGATGGAGAGGGAGAAACACACAGAGGAATGGCTAGTAATGTTGATAGAATTCCAAATGTGATTTAAAAATTGGCCCCTTGGAATCAGAATTATAAATTGAATTATGTATTTTGGTCTTGTTGGGATCTTTGAATACTGATTGATTGCTTTTTACTTAAATGGGACTGTTGGCAGGGGCGAATTCAAATAATTCTGTGAAATTTTATATACTTGTTGGAAAGCTGCAGCTTCACCAACCACAGAATGCTGTTTTGTGGCAGGGAGGCATGGAGTTATATAGCCCAGCGGTCCTCAGACCTAGTGTGCACACATGTCACAGGGAAAGGCGGTCACAGATGTGCAGGACTCAAGCGGGGGGTTCATGAGAAAGTAGCATTTTAAACAAGAGCCCCCACTGACTGAAGCAAGTGGTTTAGGGATGATCATTTAGAGAAACACTGGCTGAGCCAACACAAATAATAGGGATGCTTGCAACCATTTATAAATAATATACTGAGAAGAGTTAAATGATGGCCATTTTTAATTGTGGAACGTGTGTGTGTGTAAATACAATTTCGTTGGCATTATAAAAATCTGAATGCACTATAAAATGCAGGTTCTACCAGGGCATGTTCTGGAACAAGGGTGGAGTTCCTCAAACTTATTCTGCACACTGACATCGCGCCCCCTCCTTGCTCTCCTAACCCTAACCCTTCCCTCATCTTCCATAACCCCTCTCATCAGCCAGACTCTGACCTTGTCACTTGCTGACACCCTTCCCCAGTTAGTATCCTGCTCCTTTCCCTGCTATTATTTTACTGAATGATGGAAATGCAACCCAATCAGGCCCTATTTGCACCGCGGCCTCTCTCTTGTCCATTATAGAGCTCCTAGCATCAGGCTTTTGGGAACCGGCACTCTCTAAGGACTGAGGCTTAGCATTTTTCACATGGAAGATAATTGAAAATTTCCAGCATCATAAGAATGGTGGAATTAATTGAACAGCCTCATTCCCAAGGAGAGGTGGGGAGGCTGGATGATTGCTACTCTTCACCTCGAGTCAGACTTTCATCCTCTCTTTACCTTTATGCCGGCATCATTCAGTGCAGATTCTAAAGTGGCTCATCTTAGAAAGTCACAGAGGATGGTGATTGGCCTTGAATCAGACGACACTGGAGACAGATGTGGAAACTTGAGTTTTTGTCTGTGTGCTCTGTCGGAGAATCCTAGGAAAATAGGGCAGGTTATCTAGCCTTCCAAACCCAATCAGTTTACATAAAATGGAATATTCTGAAGCCATTAATATAATATTTTCAAAGAATTCTCTAATTCCTTAACTTATGCATTTAACAACTACCTACCTAGCGCTTAGCTTTTGCTAGGAACTTGGCTGGTCATTGAGGATAAACCGCACAATGCATGGTCAATGCCTTGCGGAGCCTCCAGGGTCATGGATAACAGCAGGTGCTCATTGTGCAGCATCTACTCAAGGATAGGTGTAACTTCTCATGCCTCTACTGGGAGGTGGGTATATTATCACAAATATACCAATGAGAAAATGGTATAGAAATAGTATAGCTCATGTTGTTTAGACAACTTGACCAAGACTGCTCTGGCACCGACACCATGAATAAGTGGGTTCTGGGACTACCAATGTACCTTATTTTCTCAGGGACCCTTGTTTTCCTCAGAGTCAAATGTCTCTCTTGACTTTCAGAAAGTTCCAGAAACTTTAGTAAGATACAATAAGGGTTTGTGACTTAGTTTTATTTATTTATTTATTTTTTGTGGTACTGAGGATTGAACCCAGGGCCATTCTACCTCCAAGATACACCCCCCAGGCCTTTTTATTTTTTCTTTTGAAAAAGGGTCTCACTAGGTTGCTGAGAGTCTTGCTACATTGCTGAGGCTGTCTTCTAACCTGTGATCCTCCTGTCTCAGCCTCCCAAGTACTGGGTTTACAGGTGTGCGCCACCATGCCTGGCTTAGTTTTATTCATTTTAGAGGGAGGTTTATAAAAGGGCATAGAATGGGGGCGATATGGATATCTTGATGGAAAATGAACAGTGGCTACATTGTTGGGCCCTGTGGATGGGGAATGGCCAACCCATAGCTCAACTTCCTGGAGGCAAAATTTCTAAGGTCAGGGTTAAATTTACCAAACTTGAAAGTATTATAAACTTTTAAAAAAGTATTGACTTTGTAAACTTACATCCTAAAATGGCTTTCAATTTTTAGTTGAAAATAACTCAATTTGAATTCAAGAATAGGTAAAGCAGAGTGAAAACAGAAGCAACAAAATGTTTATACTTCCAATGCAGTGATCCTCCCAACCCTGCAGATATAAGAGGGGCTGACAGAAATGCTTTAAATATTTGACTTACCTATTAGCAATTGTAATTGAGAATAATGGCTCTTTCGTGGGTCATACTGAGACCCATAGACAGGCAACTCTCTTGCATGTGTGTGTGTGCATACACACCCCCTCCAACACACACCCACACACGCACATCGGTTCTTTTAGATAGAGATGGTATTATACACTAAAGCAAATGTCATGATATTCAGCTAAGAATAAGGACACAGTCCACGTGGCAGAACTTTTTTAATGTTTATATTGAGTCTAAAACACACACATGCCAAGAAATGTATAAATTATAAGTGTAAAGTTTGATAATTTTTCAAAATGAACACACCCATGTAAACATCCAAATCATGAAACAATCAAGAGCCTGATACAAATGAAGTCAGCATTTTACTCCTGTGTATCTGGCTTTCTTCACTTGGGATTATGTTGATGAGACATATCTGTTTGTTGTATATAGTTATGCATATTCCTTCTGTATAGTATCATTGAAGGGTACAAATAAATAGTATTCCATTATGTGAATTTACCACAATTTATTTTTCATCCTATTCTTGACGGACATTTGGGTAAATCTCAGTTTTTGGCTATTATGAAAACTGCTGCTACAGGCATTTTTGTACATTTTGGTGAACATATGTACACACATCTTTTGTGTATAAAAGGTCACCTTATAGACATATGTTTAGCATTAGTAAATACTGCCAGATAGTTCCCAATATGTCTGCTTTAATTTACACTCCCACCATCAGTGAATGACAGTTTAGTTTGCTCTACATTCTTGCCAATACTTGATATTTTATTTTTTGAGTTTATGCAGTGCTATTGCATTGTGCTTTTAATTTTTATAATCATGATGCCTAAATTTTTCATCTTAAGTATGTACTTAAATAATTTTCTCCATTTTCAATTGAACTATGTTTTTCTTGTTGATATTAAGTTCTTTATATATTTTGGATATAGAGCCTGTATTGGATAAATATATTGCAAATACATTCTATTACTTGGCTTTTTTCTTCACTCTCTTAATAATGTCTTTTGATGAACAGAGGTTCTCAGTTTTGACATAGTCCAATTTATAATCTTTTGCCCATTATTAGACCTGCTTAGAAATCTTTGCTAACTCCAATATTATGAGACCATCCTCTTACATTTTCCTCTAAAAGTTTATGATTTTAACATTTACAGTGAGATTCATACTTTACTTAGAACTGCTTTCTTCATGGTTTGAGAAAGATATATTTTGTTTTCCATGTGTAGAGCCAAAAATTAAAACTAGTAGTACAGTTTTAAAAAATTATTTAATTTGAATACTGGTACTATTGTTACATGGAATAGATTGTATCTTGAATTATCCTATAAGTTTAAATTTAATAGAGTCTTTGTGTTACATACTATGAATACTCCTTTTTAGTATGTTTTTATATGATTAAGTCCTATCAAAGATACTGAACCTTGGGTAATATTGGTGTTGGAACTACTCCCTCAAACCCATTACATATATATTGAGTAGATTAGAGAGATTAAATTTAGAATACTTCCACATTTAAGCATATTGGCTTAAATAAAGAAATACTTATTATTTGCTATCATACTTTATAGGAATATACAGAAAACAACTGAAGTAATTTGAAGAAGTTTATTGGTAACAAACTTTCAAGTTTGTTACCAGTGATTAACTATGGCCTGAAAATATTAAATGGAAAACTCCAGAAATCAATCATAATTTAAAAATAACTTTCATTCTAGTTTATTGTTATAATTGTTATATTTTATTATTATTGTTGTTAATCTCTTACTGTACCTAATTTATAAATTAAACTTTATTATAGGTATATATATATAGGGAAAAAGTATATATAGGGTCAGGTACTATCTGCAGTTTCAGGCATCTGTGAAATGTCTTGGAATGGATTCTCCAAGATAAGGAGAAACTATTACGTATTATATCAGAAAAAAAAACTCAGAAAATCCTATTTCGGCATATGGAATGCTTTTTTGATTTTGTAAAAAACAGAGAAGGGGCAGTGACAGATGCAAGTAATAAATGGAAAACATCTGCATATACTTAGAGTTTTGAAAAATTCTTATTTGGTAGCAGAAATAACCTTTTCAACTCTGCTGACACTCATCTACTTCACTACGAAGCGAGTGAAAAGGCAGCCTACGGGATGGAAGATGATCGATGCCATGGTCCATCTGGAACGACGTCGCCGGCAGACTCAGCACCCAGATGATGGGCCTCTGCATGACTTTGCACTAAATGGAGAGAGGGCTTCCTGGCACAAAGCCATCAGTGAGACAGATGGGTCAAGGGGCTTTGCACATATTGTAAGAATCCTGCACTACAGTTTTTAATCCACACCCTGTTACTCCACTCCTTGGACCCAGAAGCACTTTGTTCTTTAGAGGAGCTGCCCCACCCCATTTTACTGAGGCATAATCTACAAATAAAAATTGCACAATGTGATGATTTGGCATATATACATATTGTATAACAATTTCCACAAATTAATCAGCACATATAACACCACACAGTAACACCCTCTTTTCCTTTTTTTGGTATGTGTGTGGTTAGGACACTTGAGATCTACTTCTACTGCACATTTCAAATAAGCTAAAATAAGATAAGCCATAGTCACCATTCTGTACATTAGATTATCAGAATTTATTGATCTTATAACTGGATATTTGTACACGGTCACCAACATATCCCCATTTTCTTCTTAAAACACCATAGATGAATCTGGAGGACATTGTGTCAAGTGAAAAAATCCGGGCACAGAAAGACGAATGCCACATGATCTATTTCTATGTGGACAAGCTCATAGAAACAGTAGAACGGTGGTTTTAAGGGTTTCTGGAGAGGAATCCTTCTTTGGTGAGGCAGATCTTGCCAATTAGCAGAGTGGGAAGTTAATATGTAATTCGAGTTTTCCATCATGCAAAACCTACAGGCTTTATTTTATTTGCTCAATTTTCTAATAGGAGTTGGGCACCATATTGTGATCACTTTGTTTGATTATTTAAGAACAAGTTGGAGCTTCTGACTGGTGAATGAATGAAGAGCAACACGATGTTAATAAATAAAGAATAGGCCAGGACTGTGTACTTTATGCTAAGCAGAAGCTGTTCAGAAACAAATCGTTGATGAGGTTTTGATCTATAGCATCATTTAAACTGGTTAAAGATGCTTTTGAGAAAAACAATTAACTGCTACAATTTTAATTATATTCCCTTTATGTCTATATTGGAAAGACATAGAAAACATGTATTTATAAAAGAAAAGCCAGCATTGCAAAGTTTCAAAATAATTTTTTGGTTTATGAAAAGCAAAATTCATGTTGAAATGCATTTGTGTGAGTTTGGGTATTGAGAACATTTTGGTTTAGAATTTTCCACTTTGAGTAAAAAGAGAATTTCAAACTGAGCAACATGACTGAGTAACCAAAATGCTTTAAATTCTGATGCTAAACTAGAATTTAGTCTGTTTCTCTAAGTAAGATAAAGCAATGGAATGTCTGGTAATTAGACTATTACTTCTTTTTTATTTCATTTTTTTTTTTTTGTGGAACCGGGGATTGAACCCAGGGGCGTTCTACTTCCGAGCTACACCCCCGGCCCTATTTTTTATACTTTATTCTGAAACCCGGTCTCACGAAGTTGCGGAGGGCCTCACTAAGTAGCTGAGGCTGGCCGCGAACCCAGATCCTCCGGTCTCTGCCTCCCAAGTATTGGGATTACAAGCGTGCGCCACCACGCCTGGCTAGACTATTACTTCTTGGAATAGTAGATAAGCAAAAAAGTAACCCTACCTCTGTTTCAAGAATCTTAGCTTGTGAGACACTGAGGATATCGGGCTAATAGACAGGAGAAAGTGGGAGCTGCGGCTCCACTGAGTCCTGGTCATGAGGAGTAATGCTGCCTTTAACCTACCACTAGACCTGGATATACTCCGTATGCTCCCTGCAAAATGAAATATGGGGCTCCTTAATTAAAAGGCAGGAAAAATGCTCTTAAAGGTTCTAAAATCTTTTATTCCATGGTCTTTTGGATTAACTTTTTATTTGCTGTTTAATCCTGTTGAAAATAAAAAAAATTATTACCATGAATTTCACCATTCATCACTATTACACACAATGTCAGTTTTAAATGCAAATAGAAGAGCATTGAACTTGTATGCAGAATCACTAAGATTACAAGATTTGTATTTTATTCATGCATATACATTTTGTTCTTGTCAGATTTGTTCCTGGGAATATACCCATTTCAATAACTAAAAGCCCTATTCTGCCTTTCAACTCACTATTTAAGGTAAGACAAAGTTTGCAGCAATCCATCAAATTGTATTATTATCTGATCTTCAGAAGTCTCACATTATGAGTCCTTGGAGAATTGTCATTCTTTAACCAAACTTTTTGTTCCCTGCCAACTTTTTTTTGGTACTGGGGATTGAACCCAGGGGTATTCTACCTCCCAGCTACACCCTCAGCCCTATTTCATTTTTATTTTGAAACAGAGTCTCACTAGGTTGAGGAAAATCTCACTACTTGCTGAGGCTGTCCTCGAACCTATGATCCTCCTGTTTCAGCCTCCCAAGTACTGGGATTATAGGCATGCACCACCACACCTGGCATCCTGTCAACTTTTATGAAGTCATCTTATCTCTTTTGTGCCTTATTTTTATGATGCTGAAGGAACTAGCCGACATCCTATGATATGCATGACAGCATTTTCCTATCATGTTCTGTAAGCCTCAAATATCTGTGATCTCTTGATCTGAACCCAACCGAGACAAGTGGTAGATTAACCAACTGCTTCATCACCTTCAAGAAGTGTGCATATTAATGAAAGTATACATATCAAACTCTTGCATTCCCAAACCTCATACACTAAAAAGATACTCATTCCCATCCTACTTGGGTTCAGCTCTATCAAAATTTTAGATCCTACTCATGTAGGAACCTACTGCAGGATAGCAATTTTAAATATCAGTCAGGACTCTTTAGGTTGCAACTGATCACTTCTCAAATTCCATGGGAGAATTGAACAATCAAGTTTCAAGAAGCAAGTCCTCACAAGCAACTGTGACCAGGGACTTTAATACCATAAGGACATAGCCTATCTTATCTCTGCCTATCACCATCATCACTTCTTGTTTGCTCCACAGAGAGATGAGTAAGAGCCACCAATAGTTTGTGAGTTTTCCATATTACATCTTCCACTAACACAAAAAGACTGACCTACTTTTTAAATTTCAGTCCAAAAATATCCCAAGATGAGTTTTACTTGGCCCAGCTAGAATGAGATATCCATTCCTGGGTCAATCAACTGGGTTAAGGGGTGGGATAGAGTAAGAATATGTCACTGCCCAAGGGAGCCATTTGGATTTGGTGGTCATGCTGAGAGTGGCTTGTCCTTAAAAAAAAAAAAAAAGCATTGAAACAATTTGTTCTCTCAGTTCAAAGTACATGTAACACTATGTTCCTATACACATCAACTTAAAGTATAGCTGTTAGAGGCAAAGGGGAACACATTTTCCAGTGCCGTTTTAAACCCTTGACTTTTATTACTCAAAAATAACCAGCTTACAGCAATAAAGCTGATAGTTCACCTTAAGAACAGAAATCTGACAGCACTTACTGACTTTGATACTTTCAACAGGAAAACATTGTGGTAGTGTTGACAACCAGATTTACAATCAAGAGACAGGATGTTGGAATGAAAAATACTTTAACATAATAGACCTCAATAAATGTTTTGGATATTGGAGATAATGAAATACCCAACCTGGAATTAGAATAACTTTGAAACATGCTCGACAGTCATCAAATAAATCACTAAAGTGATTTTCACTGATCTGATCGGTGTGTATTATGAATTATTGAATAAAATTAGACACCTTGAAAAGGGAGACTGGCATTTGTGTCAGCAATGAACACTTCATCAGATCTAGTTTTTGATACCTTTCAAAGGAATTGACACAAGCTGGAATCTGAATCCCTTTGGTTATTTTGTTGCCACTCACTGGCTTTTTTATTCTGATTGTGTAAAAATACAAGAATTACAGTTTACACTTGGGAGCTTGTTTTAATTAAAATCTCAAGACTGAATTATATTTCACTGCAATCTGAATATGAAGAGATGGAATTGTTTGTTCTGTTTACTATGTAGACACCATCGATCTGATTTATTGTTGGTAATGATATTCAATGCATAGATTAGCAGTCTAAATATTCAAAATTTAAAACACACCTTATTAATTGTTGGAAGTCGCATGAGACCTGATGTCTGATTTTTAAGAGCAAGAAAGCATACTCTGCATTGATATATGTAAGTTATTTAAAAAACATTAATGGAGAATAGTCAGTAGTATCTCCTACTGCTATCATTTTCTCTGTTTTGAGATTTTAGGAACTTTCTGACCCCAAATATAGAGCACCTGATGAGTTTTAGTTAATTTCATGTATGTGTAAGGTGTGGCAGGTAGTTGCAGAGTGAGGTACATTATTCTGAAATATCTCTTTTGAGATAGTCTCTTTAGGGTGATGCATTAAGCATTCCTTTTAAAGAATGTATGCATATTTATGTAGATTGGATTGTATACTTGTCTAATATAAATGTAGATGATAGAGTCATTAGGGTCTTATTCATTTCCACTCACATTAAAAGTATTGAAATTTAAGCCATTCAGGGATGAGACAGAAAGTGGGGGTGAGAACAGAAATGAATGAGGACATGTCTTGTCCCATTTCTGTTGCAGCTTCAACTTTAGTAGCTTCTCAGTGCCCTGGGAACAGAAGGAAAGATTGAGAGATGCTCTTAGCTAGGAGGAATGCTTTTTGTCTTCATATATGGGATGTGAGCTGTATTAAAGCTGTGAGACTTCAAATAAAGTCACAATACACCAGACATTAGAGGGAGCATTCCAGAGAAATTGGCTTGGAAAGAGATAAATAATCTGACAGTCTTTATTAAAGGATTATTTATAATTGTGCTATGGTTTGAATGTGTCCCCCAAGGTTCACCTGTTGGAAATTTAATCCTCAATGCAACAGTGTTGAAAGGTGGGGCCATCAGGAAGTGATTAGGACATGAGGGCTCTTCATGGATTCATGCAGTTGTCATGGGAGTGGGCTCCTGTTGAAGATGAGTTTAGCCTCCCTCTCTCTCCCACTGCTCCCTTTCTCTCCTCCCTCCCTCTCTTTCCCTGACCCTTCTCTTTCCCTGCCATGTCATAATACAGCAACAAGATCCTCACCATTTGAGGTCCCTTTATCTTAGACATTCCAACCTCCAGAACTGTGAGAAATCTGTTCTTTATAAATTACTCAGTCTCAGGTATTCTGTTATAGCAGCACCAAAAACAAACCAAAACAAACCAAAACAACAACAACAACAACAAAATCAAAAAACAGACTGAGACAAACTGTTTCTCAGCATCCTTTTGCATACCTGGGTTGTGAAAGTGTAGAAGAAGCTAGGTCAAATGAGACTGAATATAGATTAACCAAGGCTTAGTAAATACATGAAGATGCATTATTGCCCTGTGTTGTGAGTGTGGGAGGCTCTTGACTGATTATTAGAGAGATGGTGGTTTTCAGAATTCATCTTTAGCAGTGGGTATTGGGGTGTTTCTTGTGTACCAACTTTGTGTCTGATGGAGAGGGTGGTGACTGGGATTATGGAAGATATGGAAAGGATAGTCAACTTTGATATATTGGTTCTTGGAGTGGCTTTGGAGGAACCCAAGCAATATCTTTTTCAAGGGCTAAATGTTTAATGACAGCGAAGCATGTAGAGTGACTATCAGGAAGACTTTTACCCTCACTATTGGCCTTGTTCTACCAAACTCGGGAACCATGATATTTTTAGATTTCAATACATAACAGAGGTGATTTATGAATAAGTATGTCAAAATTTCCAAACTTTTCTCTGATTTAACTTGAAGTTGCAAATTGTAGGCCTGGGTCTCTCCTATAGAGGTGGGGCCTTAGCCAGCCCCACATACAGAAGGAATCGAAGTCTCCCCTTTCCACAGCCTGAGGTCCACAATAACAAGATGTTGTGGTGAGTCAGCATCTTGAGGAAAGAAGTCTCCTGAACACTTTGCGTGATGGCTTTTCCTGGTTGTCACACACCTTCAGTTGAGAGGTGAGTAGTCATTAGTCTTCATTTGCAGAATGTTATTGGTTGCCCCAGACACTCCATCAGAGGAACAGCCTTCGTCTATTGTTTCATCTCTACTCCGCCATGAACTTGGGAGTATTCAGCAATGTCTCAGTACCTTGCTTTCCTCCTGATTCCCTTCAATCCTTCTAACTCCCTCCCTCCCTTTTTATTTGGTACTGGGGATGGAATCCAGGGGCATTCTACCTCCAAGCTACAGCCCCGGTCCTTTTCATTTTATACTTTAAAATAGGGTCTTGCTAAGTTGCTGAGGCCAGCCTCAGGATTTGAGTGAGCCCCATCAGGCTTCTCTCACCTGTATAGTTTACTCTTGCTTTTCTCTTTTCTTGGAATTCTTATTTCCATCTTCTATCAGCTTCTTTTTTGTGACTCAGGTCCCAGTTCAAGGATCATTCCTCAAGGAAGTTTCACCAATTACCTTATATAAATTTGTCCTCTCCCAACCTATTATCCTTTCTTATTTTAATTCATAGAATTTATACTATTTATTTATTGGCTTAAATGGTTATTTTCTGTTTCCCTCACTAGAATATAAGTTACATGATATCAAGGGCTTTGCTGTATGTATCATGACTTTCTCAGTCGCTATTACAGTGCCTGGTATATAGTGAGCATTCATAGGTTCACAATAGCTTACTTTTGCCTCATTCATCTTTAGGAAAGGACTTTATTGCTTATTGCTTTTCTATTGCCTATTAGAAGAATTTAGATTCCTTGTTTTTGTATTTATTTCATTGTACTTGCTAAATATTTTTGGGTAAAGATTCACAGACCACAGGTTCAACTACTTTTGCATGAAGGCACCATTCTTTTTAAAGATCTCTAGCTCAGTCTTATCTTTCAAATTATATAACACACAGGTACTTCATATGTGGTGATATATAAATACATATGTATATATATATGCATTGGGGATCAAAACCAGGGGCATGGCATTCTACCTTCGAGCTACACCCCCAGCCCATTTTTAAATTTAAATTTTTTTTAATTTGAAATAAGGCCCCACTAGGTGGCTGAGGCTGGACTGGAACCTGCAATCCTTTCTGTCTCAGCCTCCCAAGTACTGGGATTAAAGGTGTGTGCCACCATGTCTGGTTATAAGGTGGTATTTTTCCCTGATGGGTTTACTAGTTTTAAAAAGTATTAATCTTAAGCTCTCTGAATCCAGCTCCCACTTTTTTGTTACCTTTTCTGTACTTTGACTTTTATTGTCAAAAAGCATATTTATTTCTTTTCTTGACCTTTCCTTTATCATGCTCAGTGATCCCCGTTTGTGTAGTCCTGCTTCGTGGTGGGTGATCATCTAAAGAGCAAACTCTCTGATCTGTCATAATTGATTTAACATCATATTTTTAAACTTCACAAAAATATTTTCTGACATAGTTATAACAAAATCAACATTGACAATTAATTCTTTTTTTTCTTGCCCAAAACCCCAGTGTTAATGAATTGCATTAAAGAAATCTCAAGAGCATGGGCTTGGGGTTGAACAACGTGGGTTCAAATCTTAGATAAACTACTTATGTCTATAGGGATGAAAAAGTTATTTAACTTCTTTGAGTATCAGTCCCCCCCCCCATGTAAAATGGTTAGTATAGTGCATGAGTTTATTGTTGTGAACATGAACAATGATACATATAAAACATCTGGCAAATTCTAGCTGGTAAAGGTGTACCAGAAAGCTTTCATTGTCGCTTTAGCTGTAATTCTTGAAGGTTTTACTTTATAACCATAGATTTCATATAAAGATAGGCAATTTCTACTACTCAACGTTTTCTTTTTAAAGCATCTTAGCCTCAGAGCTCCCGATGGGTTGAACGGAGCTTTTCATGTATCAACCTTATAGTTCAACCTCTTCTGTTTCTCTACCTTCCTTTCTGTTTTGTTTTTTCATTTTGGTGGCACTAAGAGTTGAACTCAGGGGCATTCTACCTCCAAGCTACAGCCCTATCCCTTAATTATTTTCTATTTTGAAACAGGGTCTCAGTAAGTTGCTGAGGTCTCGCTAAATTGCTGAGACTGGCCTTGAACCTGTAATCCCCCTATCTCACCCTCTCAAGTATTGGGATTGTAGGTGTGTGCCATCACACCTGGCTTTCAAATATTTTAACTCATTCCCTAATAAACTTCCTACAAAGAAATCTCTTGTTTTAGGGACTGGCTCCAGGAAACCTGACCTAAGGAAAAAAAATGCAAAATTGAAAGTAAGAGATGATGAGGTCTTAAACCTAGTTATTGGTAAAGGAGAGGATAAATTCCAAAATATTTAAGAAGTTGAGTCAATAGAGCTTGTCACTGAGTGTGTGCGTGTGTGTGTGTGTGTGTGTGTGTGTGTGTGTGTGTGTGTTGAGATGTGGAAGGGAGTGTGAGCCTGATGAGCAATGAAGAGCATGGAGTCTAGGATACATTCCTGGCTCATAATTTAGGCGTAAGTGGTGCCTATGTGCCCTCCTAGGCTTTGCATTCCCTACTCTGGCTGGGGTCAGGACTGCCTATGGAGCTTGAATCTTGGGAAAATGAAAGATAGTATCCAGGGCCAAAGCCAGAATGAGACCAGACAGATAGCTGGGCGTGGTGGCACACACTTGTAATCCCAGTACTTGGGAGGCAGAGACTGGAGGATCTGGGTTTGCGGCCAGCCTCAGCTGCTTAGTGAGGCCCTCCGCAACTTCGAGAGACCCGGTTTCTTTTTCTTTTTTTTTATGTTTTTATTGGTGCATTGTAGTCTCACATCACAATGAATATCAGTTTGGTGTTAACATACATGCACACAGCTCTTAGTGTCCCCCCCACCTCCCCTCCATATGAAATACCAAGAATGATGTTGGTATATTCTCACATGTACATATTGTTCATGATAGTAATTCCACTGATTCGCTTCTTTCTTGCCCTCCCCCTTCCCTTGTACCACTTCCCTTGCCCCACTGAGGGTTCTCCATTATCAACCAGAGTCCCTTTGTGTCCCCACTACTCCCTAGTTGCACATACTAATGAAAACATATGTCCCTTCTTTTTTTGTGATTGACTGATCTTACTTAACATAATATTCTCCAGATCCTTCCACTTTCTTGCAAATGATGTTATTTTGTTCTTCTTTATTGCTGAGTAGAATTCCATTGTGTGTATTTCCCACAATTTTGTAATCCACTCATCTGTTGATGGACACCTAGTTTGGTTCCATAATGTGGCCACTGTGAATTGTTCTGCTATGAACATGTAGTAGTTTTCTAGTTTCAATCCTTTTGGTATGATACCCAGTAGTGGAATAGCCGGATCATATGGTGGGTCCATTCCCAGTTTTCTGAGGCATCTCCACACTGATCTCCATAGTGGTTGAACTAGTTTGCAATCCCACCAACAGTGTAGAAGAGTCCCAATTTCCCCACATCCTCGCCAACATTTGTTGTTGTTTGACTTCTTAATGATTGCCATTCTAATTGGGGTTAGATGAAATCTTAGAGTAATTTTGATTTGCATCTCCCTGATTGCTAATGATGTTGAACATTTATTCATGTATCTATTGGCCATTTGTATCTCTTCTTTCGTGAAGTGTCTATTCATTTCAGTTGCCCACTTCTTGATCGGATTATTTGTTTTCTTAGTGTAAAGCCTTTTAAGTTCTTTGTATATCCTAGATATTAGACCTCTGTCAGAGGGATAGCTTGCAAATATCCTCTCCCATTTTGTAGGCTTTCTCTTTAGGCTCTTGATGGTTTCCTTTGATGAGCAGAAGCTTTGTAGTTTAATGCTATCCCACTTATTCTTGTTTTAATTTCCTGTGCTTTGGAGGTCTTGCTGAGGAAGTTTATACCTGTGCCTATATGAGAGACCTGGTTTCAAAATAAAGTATAAAAAATAGGGCTGGGGGTGTAGCTCGGAGGTAGAATGCCCCTGGGTTCAATCCCCAGTACCACAAAAAAAAAATAAACCAGACAGATAGAAATCAAAGAGGGGTACAGAGGGGGGAACCTGAGATATCAGAGATGGGTTTGGAATGGAGATGAGCTAGGAGACAGACCCAGGAACTCTTTGTTCCTCCTTGTGTGGAAGGAGCTGTGGTAGGTGTACACAATTAGAACAGGTAGGTGATTGTGCCTACATTGAAGAAGGAAACATAGGAGGGGTAGGAGGTCTGGGAGAGAAGATAAAAAATTCATATTCAAAATTTTATCTACTGTAAACTACAAAGTCTTACACAGTACAAAATATCTTTAATTCTATTATTCTTGAGAACTGGGACTCATATTTTCTGTTTTAAATATGACACTAGAAAGTGAAAGACAAAAAATAAGTTTATATAAACATGCATGATTTTCTTCCAACAAGTAGTATAAGAATAGAGAAGAAAAAAGAAGATAACTTTGAGATACGCTTCAAAATAAAAGCAGGAGAGGGAGCAAGAGGAACTAGGTATGCTATAGACATTTGAATTTTTTGTAAATAGAATACTTAGTATTTGCCAATCTAATCAGAGGTGAAGGAGGTTATAAATGTTTAACCTTCATCTGGTGATTCCTGGAGACCCTTGGAGAAATTACAAGGGTATAGAGCCAATTAATGGTGCACTAAATAAACCCATCTCTGATATTGGACATCTATGTCTATGATGATTATAACTAGATGCTTGGTTGTGTGTAAAAGTACATAAAGTGAAATTAAAAATGAAACAGAGCACTATAGCTTTGAAACATATCAACCAGAATTCTAAAGAAAGAAGTAACCAAGATGGGCTGAGATGTGTTTTATAGGCAGCTGGCAACTTCTCATCTTAATTTTTTGATAAAAATATATTTTTTCATGGGAGAAATATTATTGTAAATATGAGCTACATACATTTAAAGACATTTGAGAGGAAGAAAATATAATAAATGTTAACTGTTATCTCCGCGTAGCAGGATTATGAAGGTGATTTTTATTTTCTTTCTACTTTTCTGAGGTTTCCAAATAGTCACAATAAGTGTATATTACTTTTACAGTCAGAAAAAAATGAATGATGAAAAGAAGATATCACATATTTCATTTTGCTGTGGGAAAGTTGAGGAACCAGTGCATTTTCTAGTGCTTTTGGCAAAATGCCATGTGCTCATTGAAAACTCAGTTTTGTTTAAGTGTAAAGAAGGGAGGTGCAACTCCTCTGTCTCAAAATGCTCCTTTGTGACATACACTACTGGATAGAAGCAATCTGGGCAGTACACACCCCTGCCCTCCAGCTCATGGGGTATTTCTGTCACTGTGGGTCCCTCTGCTGTTACAACTGTGCCTCACCATCCCCAAGGTGGGAAAAGCAAAGGGTACTGCGGTCCCTTGTGATGGCCCATCACAAGGCAGCTTGTCTAGGCTGTGGTGCCCCATGGTTACTTCAGGCACTGATCTAGGTGTTGGTGGGAAGGTATTTCATCTGACATGATTAATATTTACAATCAGTGGACTTTTAGTAAAGGAGACTACCCTTCCCCTTCGCAATGTCTGTGGATCTCATTCAATCAACTAAAAGACTCATGGGTTTCTCAGAGAAGGAATTTGACTTCAAGACTGTAACAGAAATTCTGCTTAAGTTTCTAGCCTGCCAGCCTGTGTGATTAACTTGCTAGCTCCCATAATTACATGAGTCAGTTCTTTAAATCTCTCTCGGAGGGCCTACGTATGTATGCATTGGCTCTCCCTATCTGCAGGTTCCACATCTGTGAATTTAGCCAACTGTGGGTCAAAAATATCTGAAAAACATTTTTGTCTGTACTGTACCTATACAGATATTTTCCTTGTCATCAATGCCTAAACAATGAAGTATAACAATTACTTACATAGCATTTAGATTATATTAGATATTATAAGTATCTAGAGATGACTGGGAGGAAGTGCAGGGGCTATATGCAAATATCACACCATAAGGAACTTGAGCATCCACAGATTTTGATATCTGTGGAGTCTCTTGAAACCAATCCCCTTTGGGTACATATACATATATTTTATATACACACACACACTGTGTATGTATTCCCATAAATATCTAGATATGCATGTGTAGAGACTCCTGCCTGGAACACCTCTCTAAGCTCCTCTTTCTGGAGCCCCACAATAGCTGGAGAGTAGTTCTTGTTCCTTTCCCAGGTCTTCCAGACACTGAGCACATGCAGCTAATAGGAGTTCTGCCATAGCCTTTTCCCATCCAGTCAAGATTTCAATAGATCATTGAGAATGTAGGATGTGAGAGTTGACAAAATTACTGATCCCCTTGAAAGAAAGTGTTGAACTTTGGTCTGTGAAAGGACATTGTCCCACAAAGACACTGTCCCTCTCTGCCTCTATTTCTATCTTCTTGCTTTCCACTGTCTTTGATTTTACATGTCCTCACAGGAGGAGATGGATCTGTCCCGTTGGTCCAGTCTTATGACCCATATCTAGAGGACTTCAGACTCTGAGCAGATAATACATGAGACCTCTTTACTTTTTGTGCTTACTGTTACTGAAGTCAGAGTGGTGAGTGAATGAAATGGTCTAGGCTCCGTGACCTACAGGAGCAGGGCCCTAGGTGCTTCTCTTCTTATCTAAAATGAAAACATATGCTATCAAACAAAACAGTGGGGATCTGTTCATTTGTTTCTTTCTCCAAATAACTTATACAAGGACAGGATATTTCTTCTACCAGCAAGACTTGAATGTACCCTTTCTGAAATAATCCTCAACTAACAGGACTAAGGGACATAGGAAACTTTCTGAGTTATGCTTTTTTTTAATCGTGACAAAATATATATGTTAGCATTTACCATCGTAACCATTCTTTTTTTATTTTTGGTGGCACTGGGGATGGAACCCAGGGACATTCTACCTCCGAGCTACACCCCCAGCCCTATTTTTTATTCTTTATTTTGAAACTGGGTCTCGCTAAGTTGCAGAGGGCCTCACTAAGTAGCTGAAGCTGGCCGTGAACCCGGATCCTCCGGTCTCAGCCTCCCAAGTACTGGGATTACAAGTAACCATTCTTAAATGGAAGGTTCAGTAGTGTTAAGTATATCACATTGCCGTGTAGCCAGTCTCCAGAACCCGCTCATTTTATCAGTCTCTGTACCTGCTGCAAGCAGCTGTGTCCAGCCGTTTGGCACTGGCAGCCCCTGTTCCAATTGAATTTTCCCTGATGCCCTGGAGAGGGGTCTCTTCCTATTCATTTAGTTCTCTAAGAGTTTTCTATGGCTGCTGTAACAAATTACCAGAGGCTTAGTGACTTAAAACATCAGAAGCTCATTATCTCATAGTTCTAGACATGGGAGGTCCAACAGTCTCACTAGGCTACAAGGTGTTGTTAGCACTGTTTTCCTTTCTAGAGACCTAGTTCCTCCTTTCCCAGCTCTGACAGGTCACTCACGCCCCTTGATTGGTGGCTCTCTTCCACCTTTAAAGCCAGCAACAGAGCAGCTCTCTGGCTCTGCTTTCATTATCACATTTGTTCCCCTGAATCTTCTCCTCAGCCTTCCCCTTTCATTTTGAAGGACCCTGTGATTACACTGGGCCTCTCCAGATAACCCAGGGCTACTCTCTGTTTTAAGGTCAGCTGATCAGCATCTTTAATCCCACCTACGATCTCAATTGTCCTTTGTGGAGACCATTATTTTGCCTAGTATAAGCAGCAACCGGGCAACTAATTTCACCCTTCTGGACAGTGAAGTGGCTTCCCAACCATTTGCCCCATCAACCTCTCTTCTTCCAGACTGAGAAAAGAAAATCTCAAAGAGGGAAAATGAGTTCTGAACTATTTCTTTTGCATGGGTATGAATCTACTTTTATAGGAACCACAAATGGAATTTCAAGTGGTTTGCAAAGTGTGACATTGCTACTTAGAAAACATCTTAGACTGTATCCAGTTGAGGGATGGAAAACTCCACCTTCTCGTATTTGGCAAAATGAAATGCTTTATAAATAATACTCTAGGAAGGACAAGAAGTTCACCTAAAATATTATTTTCTTCTTCTGTAAATGCTTCTAATACTTGAAAAATTGCTGGCATTGTATGACTATAAAATTGATGGGAAGAATGAATAAATAAATAAATTCTAATAAAAATAGCTTATCATCATGTGTTCAAAATTGTTCTTTAGAGGAACGGAAAACTGGTAGAGTTCTATGTCATGAGCTATTTGAAATGATATACATGGTACACATTGTCTGAGAATACTTATCTCTGAAAGCTGTAATTTTATAAATTACTTGAAAGAAAAGAATCCTGTTTTAATATATCTATGAGGACAGGAAAAGAAATCTTCAAGTACTTATTAAAATAGGATCCTTCTATCTGACACGAGTTCTAAGCTACAGAATAATGTACTATCCTCTATATTTAAGATGATACAGTCAACTCACTATTGGCAGAAAAGATATTCTAAGTTAATAAAAACCGAACTTCTGCCTTTCCTCCCATCTCCAGCTGTCTTACCAGAAGTAAAGGTCAATGAGTCAATCAGACAATATTGCTGAGGGCCTTCTGTGCACAAGGCACTGTGATAAATTCAGGAGAGTATATAAAAAGTAGTCTGTCAGGAAGAAACTTGCAAAGATAATTCTGTGCCGAATATTAAAAGAAAGGTATACGTGGAAAGAATATCTCCTAGAATAATTGAGTGTTATTCCTAGGCATGTCACAAAAATCCAAATTGAGATATCTATGAAATTTTTATCTTGGGCATGAAAGCTCTATTAAGTGGGATGCATGAAAAAATGAAAGAATGAATTGATTGTTTCAAATCTGAGTCAGTTTTCCACCATCTAACCAACATGGAACTTAACATCTCTTGGATCTGACATGTGTCACGGGCCTTAAAAGTGGGGGCTAATTTGCTTAACTAGCTTATACATTCTGAATGGAAGACAAACACATAGAAATACCCTATCAGACACTGCTACTTAACTACAGTGTGCCTTATTTGTAAAAGTACTGCTAAGATTCTTTTGAAGTGTGAGTATTCAGTTGAAAACCCTCCTAAGTTTTTATGAATTTATAAAATGATTTATTAGCCACGTCCTTGGGTTTCTCCAGATGTTGCTTTCCGGGCTATAATTTTAAGGAGCCTATTTTATAGGTCAAAGAGCTGGGAGTCAGGGTGACTAGCTATGGCCTCAAGTCTGGAAGGGTGAAACTTAATCATTTAGAGGGCAGGGAAGCAATGATATGACCATTTAAATGTTTTGTATTTTAAAGAGTGTATGAGATATCAATATAAGTGACAACAGACCCAGGTCATCTCTGAACTGGGAATATTGACTCAAGTCTTTCATCCTTCCTTACGTTTTACTTTATTTTTATACTTTCATTGGTTCATTGTAATTATACATCATAATGAGGTATAGAGGGATAGGAATATACATGCACACACTTGGTGCGTTTCTGTCTAGATTCTACTCCAATTCCTCCCCTTTCCCATACATGTAATTGAGATTGGTATTGATATTTCATATATATGTATATATTTCATATATATGTACATTGCATTATTTAAACTGTTACCTCCATTATGTCTCTATCCCCACCTCCTCCCTCCCCTAAACCCCCTCTATCACTCCACTGGAGTCTTTTCTCTTTTATCTGAGGTCTCTCTTGTTATTCAACTTCTATCTAGCTTTTACATATGAGAGAAAACATAACCATTGGCTTTCTGAGACTCGCTAATCTCACTTAGCATAATATTCTCTAGTTCCATCCATTTTGCTGCAAATGACATAATTTTTACCTTTTTAAAAAGTAAACCTAAACCCAGTTGAGTTGGTGGCAGTGTCTTATAATCAAACTTCAACTGCAGGCTGTACAGCATCCTCTTCTGACCAACTCCACCCTTCAGCCTGAGCCTCAGATGCCAGAATGTGCATGCTGAGCTGCTGAACAACAGTAATGAAGCTGATGTCGATTCTGTTCAAATCAGTCCACTCCTTCATTCATCCATCCAACAACATTAATAGAGAACTCATAGGATGCTGTTGGTATACAAAGGTGACTGGGACACAGCTCTGCCCAGTAGTGAACAATGACTTTGTATGTAATAAGGGGAAAAGTCACAGGGGACACAATGAAGGTGAGGAGTAAGTGGCAGGAAAGTACTAAAGAGAAGTGAGCAGGGCTCCTGAAATTCCATCTAGACAACTAAATTCACTGTAAAGGAAGCAAAATAAATAAAGCAGAGATTAAGTCATGGACTTTGGAGTCAGATGGATCTGAGTTTGAATTCTGCTTCTGTAACTTCTTTTTTTATTTTTGCGGTACCGGGGATTGAACCCAGGGGCGTTCTACCTCCGCGCTACACCCCCGGCCCTATTTTATTTATATTTTATTTTGAAACCGGGTCTCACGAAGTTGCGGAGGGCCTCACTAGGTAGAGAGAGAGAGAGAGAGAGAGCGAGCGAGCGCTGAGGCTGGCCACAAACCCGGATCCTCCGGTCTCCGCCTCCCAAAGTACTGGGATTACAAGTGTGCGCCACCACGCCTGGCTGCTTCTGTAACTTCTAATATCAGATTATTAGCTTCCTAAGCTTTTTTCCCCCCTAGACATAATGATAGTGACTTCATTTCATTCTTGTGAAGATCACTTAAATTATTCTAAAGGATTAATAACTAAGTTGTTCAAAGCAAGGCACATGTAGTGTGATCACCAAGAGGCAGCTGTTATTTTTATTGTTGTTTTACTGTTTAGAGGTTTGGGATATTTCTTGTGTGGGGCAGAAAATTGGATTCACGAGGTTTTCCCTGCCAGTGATGAGATGGATCTGTTCACACTAGCTCCTGAAAATTCATTGTAGCATTTTGAGGAATTTTGCAAGGCATTCGTTGAACATAGTTGTCCTTGAAATCGGTCATGGTGGGAGTATATCCACTATGAAAACCAGCAAATGCTACAAATCAGAGCTCCCTGGTGCCCATTTGATTTACTAGCAAATGGGCAATTTACTGGAAGCAAATTTCAATTCAACAGACCTATAGGGCTCCAGGGAGGTTTGGGGTAGGGCTGGAGTGGGGAGAAACTCTCCACATAATTCAGGTTCTTACGACCTGTCTCAAGGGAACATATCCAGGGTCAAAGGTGATGCCAGAATGAGAAGAAAAACGTGGGAGAATAAATCCTCTTTTAATTTAAACATTTTATTTAAGGCTTTGAAAACACTGTTTAAATGTCGTATTTATTGGTGCATTCTGGAATTGAAAATCACAGCCTCAGAACTGCCCAAATGTTTGTTCCTTGATAACAGCTGTTTTTAATATAATTGGAAGACATGGAGCACACATGTAGTAATAATATTTATAAACACTTCTTTTTTGCTAGCCAGATTCCCTGCAGTGAATAATAGTGATCCAGGTGCCCAAATAGCACTCCAATCTATCTCCTTCCTGTCTGTTTTCTGAACTTTAATAAGAAGATCCTCAATAGTTACAAAGTATTTAAAATTTGACCTGGTCCTTATTAGGGAGAAAAGTATTTCTTATGCCCAACTTGATCACTGTTGTTTGCATTGAATCTTATTCCTTCTCTTCATCAGGGATTAGAAATAACTGGTCAGTATACCTCCTTATTTTATTACTGGAGCTAGTGATGTTGCATTTAAGTTTCTTTAAGTTTAATTTAAAAGTTATGTTTAGTTTGATTTCTGTCTTTAATACTGTTGTATGAAAATTTCAACTATCTAAATTTTTCTCCTCCATTCTGTGTGTGTGTGTGTGTGTGTGTGTGTGTGTGTGTGTGTGTGTTACTGGGTATTGAACTCAGGGGCATTCTACCTCTGAGCTACACCCAGCTCTATTTTATTTTTATTTTTATTTTTATTTTTTTTGGTGTTACTGGGGATTGAACTCAGGGCATTCAACTTCTGAGCCACCCCACAGCCCTATTTTATTTTAAACGGAGCCCTGTTTGGAAACAGGGTCTCACTAAGTTGCTGAGGCTGTCTTTGACTCTGTGATCCTCCTGTCTCAGCCTTCCAAGTACTGGGATTACAGGCCACTACTGCCAGTATCTTCAAGTAGAACCCCATCTGATAAATCACCATCCAGTCTTGTGCTACCCACATCTACCTCTAGACGGCCATGCCTGCTTCTGAAGGAACTCCATGCCCCTAAGGTTAGGTGGGTAGCAGTTATTTATAGCACCTCTCCTTAAATGGCCTGCTCAGTTTTGCAGCCTGCAGCTATTGAGTTCCAAACCTTGGTGACCAATGATGTGTGAAGTCATCAAAAGTCTCTTAATTTTCTCCCTGAGTGAACTTGGCACTTGAAAGTGTACTGTTATTAATGGTTGTTTTGTAAACTATAAACTGCATTTACTTGGCCTAGAAGACCCTTTTGGGACAGGGTAGATATACGGTTAACATTTTAGGGACTGAACTTTCCACCAGCTGACAGCTTAGTGGCAATCACATGGGAGATAAGGTGGAAAATCTCTAATGAAAGTTTTCCAATTCTGCAGGGCTCAGGACAACTTACTACTATATATGATGGAATAGAAAGAACATGGCTTTAATGTCCAAGAGAATGAATGGATTCTGGCTTTGGATTGATTTGCCTCTGTGACTGTGGGCAAGTGCTTCATTCTTCCGAATGCTCAGTTTCCTTATTTATACACTTACACTATTTCATAGGGTTGTATGAAGACTAATGTTATAATATAGAGAAACTATAATTATTTGACTATATCATTTATCATCCAAACCAAGACAGTTTTGAAAGTGAAAGGGGGACCTATTAATAATTATACCATGAAAAGAAACATAAATGAAGGCTTTCTCAGGTAAGCATGGATGTTCGGTTATGGTCAATATAATTTCCTTTGGTGCAGAAGATGTGATACGTTTATGTGAACTCTTGTTTAGAGTTGGAACTTAATAAATGATTTTCAAATTTGAGAGGTTTTGTTCTGTTTTATCTCATGCTCTTCTCTCTTGGTCATAGAATGCCTCAGGGAAAGAATGACAGTGTATAATAAAAGGGTCTTTGGGAAAGGAATCCATGCCTTCCAAACTGTAGGCTGTGGTTGAGAGTGTTTGAGGGCAGTGATTAGAAACTCCAGGTGGGTTTAGGGAATGCAAGAGCACAGAGGCTCAGAATACCCAGGAGGACATTAAGAGTCTAGAGTGCTGTTTCCAGTGCTGGATGGGAACAGAAGAAACATTTCATGGGTTGTCTTGATGGGAACTCTGTGTGGTGTTTGGATTCTTGCAATGAAACTAGACAAAATTGTGCTGTAAAAAAGTGTAAAATACTCACCACATTTTAAAGACAGAAAAAAAACAGTGTAAAATATCTCAGTAATAGTTTTTATATTGATTACATGTTGAAGTGATAATATCTGGATATATAAGATGAGATAAAATGTATTATTTAAAGTAATGTCAACTGTTTAATTTTTCTTTTGAAATGTGCCCATTAGAAGATTCCAAATGATGTTTGTGGCTTGCATTGGTGGCGACTTGCGTTATATTTCTACTGGATAGTGCTGATGTAGACCAAAGGGGTGAGACTGTCTCTTTGAGCTCTGCACATAATTGCTGTGTACAGGAGCAACAGAATTCCTCCCATTCTGCAATTTAGGTGAGGCCCCCAGAGCCTGCAGAGTAAGGCTGGGAATGAAGAGGAGGCAGCAGGGATCATAGGACCAATAACCAGGAGCTAATGATCCCAACAGGTGTGGGTGTGTCTTGGTGGCTGCCATGTGGTCAGAAAATAATACTAAGCAAAATTCTTCCACACTCATCCTCACATCCCTTGTCCAGTGCTTTTGTGCTATGTAAGCTTTCTGGAACTTAGGTACAACCCCAGGTAAAGCGGCTGGGAACCTTGGAGTAACTGACATTGTTTTTTCCACTCAGGGAAATGGGCCCTAAACTTTGAAATTAAGTTTAAAGGCCAGGCTAATAGTAAATATCTAGCAACTGTGTAACACTGATACCAACCCATCAGAACAGATCTTGGTTTGAATATCCTGGAGATTGCCCACTGTGCTTGACAGAGTCTCTTCTATTGCTGGGACATTCAGCAGGCTGGGGGTTGTGGTGTAAGGCCTAGGGTGGCAGTGGCAGTGGAGGGGGATGTGCCTGTGTTAGTACAGACCAGGTCAGTATCAGATCTGGTTAAAAAATAACTAAATAAGCAAAGTTACATTTCTTGCTTCTCTAAGTTTACGACTTGATTGATATATGTTGCATATAAATTGAATTGAAGTTTCTTGCACACACATTTTGCACTCCATACTTTTTCTCCATTGCTAGCACTTGATTTAAATGGTCACCATAATTGTTATTTATTTATTTTACTCAAGCAGTAACACACACACACAACACACACACACACACACACACACACACACACACAGAAGAAACAACTTAATTGCCTATAATAGACTCCTCAGGTTTTCTTCTTGATCTTGATATATTAAATACCTACATCAATGAATGTATTTGTTAAGAGATGTTACAAAAGGCAATTCAACTGATAAACTTACTCTGTCATTAATTGTATGTTTTTTTTTAAAAAAGTGATTGAATAGGATAGAAGTTTATTTCATTCTTATTATCGGTTAGGATGTTTCTACTCCACAAAGTGTCTAGAATCCCAAGTCCTTTCCAGCCTGTCTCTCTGTCATCTTCTATGATATGACCCTTGTGTACACGGATGAAAACTGTTACTGACTATCATGTCCATGTTGTGGTTCTTCATCCCTTTATATGGTAATACTGAGGGCAAGAGAACAAGCCATGACTTTAAAGGGCAAGAGCACACCTTGCTCTTGCTCATCTCCCATTGGCTAGAGCTTAGTCACATGCTGTGTTTAGCTGCCAGGGAGGTGGGGGCAAATGCAGACTTATCTGAGTGGTTATGTATCCAGCTGAACCTCAAGGGGTTCTAGGTACTAGAGGACAATTAGCAGTTTGTGCCACATGTATGAAAATTATTTTGCTACTGTGATACTGCATTGCTCCATAGAGGTATGTGGTCTCTATTATGTCTTAGGTGGGTGTCATGGTTCTTAGATGGTTCCCTTTTCAGTGTCTTCACAAGTATTATTCTGTTCACTCTGATCTTTCGTGTTCACATCTTTAAATGTAGCTACTAAACCATGGTCACATGGTTCCCACAAAATTTCCAAAATTTAATCCAACTCCAAAAATCCAATTTTTGTTTTTATTTGTTTTTGTTCTTCTCTCAGAGTTCTGGTATTCTATGTTCTTCTATTTACATTAGAATTTCTTCAAACACAACTTTGTGTGGCTTTAATGAATTATTTGAATTATTATTAGTAACTTCTTTTTCTTGTTCTTTTCATCTCAGACCTCTCCTTCTTATACAAAAACAAAAACAAAAACAAAAACAAAAACAAAAAACACCCAACAGACACTCAGAGACCTCAATCTTTTGTGGTGATAATTATGCTCTGTTCTCCCCTCATTTCCGGAATAGACATGTTTTTCCCATCTTTACTTAATAATTCTGTATCATGTGTATTGTTCATTGAAGCCTGTTCAAAGTCATTGCTGGAATTAGGTCAGGTATAGAAAACCAAATGAGGATGAATATCAGGGAGATTCTTTATCTGTTTTTACTTCAAACACAAATTAGTGACATGGGGAGCATAGAGACTGCACCTAGTTTATATGAAGTTGTTTCTTCCCAGGTTCTAAATAGCAAGCTTCCCTAGCCATGGGCACACAGGCAGGAGATAGAAAGGCAGAACTTGAAATGGTGGATTCTAACTTATCTGGACCAGCACATGTGCTCGCTCTCTCTCTCTCTCTCTCTCTCTCTCTCTCTCTCTCTTTTACTATTGATTACACATTTCTATCTGGATGGCTTGCTTGGGTCCAGATTAGAGACCTTTTAAATAAAGAGATGAAGAGTCCTCTCAGCTACACAGCACAGTGCAGGAAGTTTTAAGGAAAGGACTGAAGTCAAGCCTGGTGGAATGTGCCTGTAATTCCATTTCCTCTGAGGCAGGATGATCACCTGAGCCCAGGAGTTCAAGGGCAGCCTAGACAACAGCTAGAGTTCCTCACTTAAAAGTTAATTCATGACTGGAGAAGTGCAGGCACACCTGTTATATCCTGAAAACTCAAAGGGCTTGGGTGGCAGCAGCAGGCTTATGGCTTACCCTTTGAAAGGAAGCTGGATATGTACACATGGGATAGAAGATTAAACATGCCATCAATTTTAATGCATTTATGCAAGCTAAAAATTAAAATTTGTCTATAAGAAATAGGTGGCAAATAAAAATTGTATGTATTTATTGTGTACAATGTGATATTTTAATAAGCGTCTAACTTCAATTGAATTCTTCAGAAGCCTCAATTAGTCATTAATATTTGAGATGCTGAAAATGAGAAACAGTTGCAAATCTTTTCTCCAGCTTAGCACCAAGTCTACTTTTGATTATTGCTGTCTGTGAATCTTGATGACTTCATCTGTATAAAATAGGTGTAAGATTGCATTTGTATTTCAGCCTGAGATGGATTCAAGTTATGCCAACACAATAAAAATGACATGCTTCTTCATTGACAAGTGTTTCCAATTTACAGGGTTCAAAAACTTGAATGGACATGAACAGAAGTACCACAAAGGTGAGGAGGTAAAAAGATACCACCCAGGGATTTTGAGAGCTGAAGTCCATTCCAGGTCATTGAAAGAGGTTACAGACTTGATCTCAGAGTTAACATTTGTCTTGCAGAAATTATGGCACAAGCAAAGGTGTGAGAAATCTTATCCTACCTGTCTATAAAGGATACTGTACTCTGTCAACATCAGGCAGGGCTTGATGTTGACTTCTAGGACATTTATAGAATGCATTAAAAATATATGGTTTGAGAGGTTTAGACTAGTGTCCATGGCTTTTGGGTCAAAGTAGCTAACTGAGCACACAATTATTTTTCTCCTACCTTTCCAACTCACACTGAAAAGATAGAAACAAATTTAAGGCAAAGAACAGGTTTCTGAGAGTACTAGAGAAATGGAGACTAGGAAAATGGCATAGGGAAGGCTACTATAAGGATAAAAACCATCTTATTGAGATATTCAGAGGGATACAAGGTTGAAGTCAGCAAACATCGATGATAAGGATGTAGGCTACAAGACAACCAGTAAAGGATTTTGCAACAGCTGATGCAGTAATTGTTTATGTATACAAAGGATTTGCTAGCTACTCCCTAGGTGAAGCCAGAGAAAATAACACCTGAGAAAAGCAGGTGTATGTTTGTTGTGTTGGTGTGGGGGTATGTGTGTGGGAATTTTTTTTTTTTGAAGGGAGTAATGAGTCTTGAACTCAGGGACATTCTACCTCTGAGCTATATCCCTACCCTTACTTTATTTTCTATTTTTATACTTTTATTGGGACATTGTAATTATACATCTTTGTGCTGTTCAAAGTCATACAAACAAACATGCACACAGGTCTTGGTGTGATTCCCTTCAGGTCCCACCTCACTACCTACCTCTCCTCATACAAAATAGCAAGACTGGTAGCGATACCTTCATACATAGGCAAAGCATAATTCGAACTGTTTCTTTCATCAAAGTTCTTCCCTCTCCTATCCTCACCTACCTCCCGCATCCCCATACACTATTCTACTGATCATTCTCCTAAAATCCCTTTTGTCTCCTATTTTCTCTCTAGCTTCCACATATGAAAGAAGACATTTGACCCTTGAATTTTTATAACTGACTTATCTCTCTTCGCATAATATTCTCCAGTTCCATTCATTTTCCTGCAAATGAAGTAATTTTGTTTTCTTTATGGTTAAGCAAAATTCCATTGTGTATATATACCACATTTTTGTTATCCATTCATCTGTTGATGGACATCTAGGTTGGTTCCATAATTTGGCTATTGTGAATTGTGGTACTGTACACATGGAGATGCATGTATCATTACAGTATTATGATTTTAATTATTTTGAAAGATACCGATGAGTGGTAGAACTGGATTGTGTGGAGTTTCTATTCCCAGTCTCTTGAGGAACCTCCCTACTGATTTTCACAGTGGTTGTACTAATTTGCAATCCCACTGACAGTGTATAAGAATTCTTATTTCCCTACATCCTTGCCAGCCAGCATTTGTATTGTTTGTATTCTTGATGATTTCTATTCTGACTGGGGTTAGATGGAATCTCAGTGTAGTTTTGATTTGCATCTCCCTGATTGCTAATTATGTTGAACATTTTTAAACATATTTATTGGATTTTTGTATTTCTTCTTTTGAGAAGTGTCTACTCAGTTCAAAGGCCCATTTTTTGATTGGGTTATTTGTTTTTTTGCATTTTTTAAGTTTTTTTTATATATGCTGGATATTAATCCTCTATCAGAGGAGTAGCTGTCAAAGACTTTCTCCTATTCTGAAGGCTTTCTCTTCAGACTCTTGATGGTTTCCCTTGTTGTGTAGAAACTTTTCAATTTGATGCCATCAGATTTATTTATTCACAGTTTTATTTTCTGAGCTTTGAGGGTCTTATTGAGGAAATCTCTATTAGTGTCTATATGTTAGAGAGTTGGTCCTATGGTTTCTTCTAGTAATTACAAAATTATGGTCTAATTTCTAGGTTTTGAAACAGTCTCACTAAGTTACTGAAGCTGACCTTGAAGCAGTGATCCTCCTGTCTCAGCCTCCCTATATTTTATTTTTTGAAAGACATATAAGAAGGATATACCAGAAAATAATGGAATTTATGACTTACAGGGTATAGTGAATGGGAGGTAACAGGGTGGAAAAATGGGATATCCATTTTTAATGTAACTTTTATACAATTTTGACTTTGAGCCACAGTAATATTTTATGGTAAGAATGATTTTAAATCAATAAAGATGGAAAGAGCCCTAAAATTGAATATAAATATTAAGAAATAAACATAATTAGATATGAAACATATAACATAACCACACAGAATAGAATAAAAAGAAATCCAACTAAGTTTTGGACATAATTCCTTACACACCTATGCTCTTATATAGGAGAATACTACAGTGTTGGATTAGAATCAGAGATTTTAGTGATTAAGACAAAAAACTAAAACCTTTGTAAATTAAAGGGGTCTAGAAGTGAGGACATCCCTTGTTTGACAAACATTTCTAGTGGTCATATTCTGGTTTCTAAAGGTCTTTGAAGAAGTGACCAATCCCAGGGCTGAGTTAAGGAAAGTGTAAGGTGAATACAGATGAAAATAAATTTCTCAAAAACTCATGGGAGCACATATCAAAAGGACAGAAGAATTAGTTTAAAAGGTTTCCATTGGCCAAATTTGGTGAAATGAATAATAACAGGGATTAATTTGATGAGTGTATGATGATACTAAATGAAATTTAAAAAAGAAAAGTAAAAAGCCCAACTTTACAGAAGAATAACAAACATAAATATGTAAGAAATAAATGGCATAAATAGAAAACCACAATTTTCAACCACCCTAGCAATAATTTGATTCAGTCAGGAATAAGCCCTTATGCTAAAATCATGATTGAAAGGCAAGAAGCAGTATTTTCACAAAGTATCAAAATATCAACCTTCACATAACTTAGTAATTTAAAAAAGAAAAAGCTCTTTTATAATATTGTAGACATCTGGCAAATACTGTCTTAGCTAAGTGATCAAAATATCAATGAGGGAATAATCATTCCTGATGTATTGAGAAGAATAGAAGAGATGTAATATATTGATAAGAATGAAATATATTGAGAATAGAATTTTTCCCTAAAATATTTAATCTGCATCTAATTATGAAGACAAGTTAGAAAAATCCAAAATGAGTGGCATTCTGCAAAACCACTGCTGGGACCCTACAAAAATATCAGTGTCATGAAAAGCTACAAAGAATAAGAAGCTATTCCTGATTAGAGAAACTAAAGCGACATGGAAACAAAATGTAACATGTGATTTTTGAAGAAGTCCTGCATCATTATTGGAATAGTGGGGAAATTGAATACGGATCATATGATAGATAATATTATTATAATAATATATTTCCTTGTGCTAACTGTATTTATTTATGCAAGACAATGCTCTTGTTCTTAGCAGATACAATCTGAAGTATTTGGCATGATGGGTGATGTTGTTTGCTTGCTAGTAACTCTTAGATGGGTCTGGTTAAAATATATACACACATGTAAACATACACATATGTGAGTATGTTTGTGTGCATATATATGTATGCATGGATGTATATGAACAGAGAAAAACAAATGTGATAAAATTTTAGTAATTGGTAAATCAAAGTGAAGGGGGTAATGGTGCTTCTTGTGGAAATCGTATAACATTTGTAGGGTTGAAAATGTTTAAAATAAAGCTAGGGAAACATTTTTAGGCTTAACACTTGGTGGGAGGGAAATAGAGAAATACATTATCTTTCTCCATGGCACATAGAGCAACTTTGCATCTTTTAGTTCAAATACACAAAATAAAAACATAGACTTTATACTATGGCCAGGAAGGATTCTAGTTTAAAAATTAACCTTAACTCTGCTTGCTAGTGGTGTATCCAAAGGCAAGTTGTTTAAATCATAGGTAAAATGGAGACGCTATGTTTTTACATCTGGAATGGCCTCCAAAAGCTCATGTGTTAAAAGCATGGTTTCCAACGTGGCAAGGTTAAGAGGTGGGGCTTTTAGACAATGATTGGATCATGAGGGTTCTGAGTTCATTGGTGGACTAATCCATCAAGTGGATCAGTGGATTAATCCATTAAGTGATTAAGTGATTAATTCATTTAATGGATTAATCCATTGATAACTGAATGGACCTATTTGGAGGAGGTGAGTCACTGAGGGCATGTCCTGGTGCGGTTTATTTTCTCCAAGCCTCCTTACTCTCTCTCTGCTTCCTGGCTGCCATGAGTTGAGCAGTTTTCTTCCACCACACCTTCCTCCATGATGTTCTGTCACACCTTAAATCTAGATCAATGGAGTGAGCCATCCATGGACTGAGACCTTTGAAACCATGAGCTAAAATATACTTTTCCTCCTCTAAGTTGTTCTTATCAAGTATTTTCATCATAGTGATGAAAAGCTGACTAACAGAACAGATAACAATAATACTTAGCTTTAGCAGAGGTAGCTTGCTGCCTAACCAGTATCTATTCTCCCATTCTTTTTTATTAAAAGAACTATAAATTTGATGACATTGTCAATGTTCCCAGAAATATAACTACATTTTTTTTGTGTGTGTGGCACTAGGGGTTGAGCCCAGGGGCATTCTACCTCCAAGCTATACCCTCAGCCCTATTTTATGTTTAGTTTGAAACAGGGTCTCACTAGGTTGATGAGGGTGTCACTACTTGCTGAAGCTGTCCTCAAACCTGTGATCCTCCTGTCTCAGTCTCCCAAGTACTGGGATTACAAGTGTGTGCCACCATACCCAGCATATAACTACATTTTCCAGAATCATTTGCAGAATGGTCATTGCCTTTGATCAAGAAATGTTAAGTGGAAGTTGTTGAATTTGTCAATTGGTACACTGAGCTGTCTGGTGTTTTTTTTTGTCTCTGTTTCTTTCTTTTTATTTCTACATAAGAATATGGTTGCAATGGTTGATGCTCCAAAATCATTTCTAAACAAGTTTAGAACCACATTTGCCTCTGGAAGGAGATGAGGTCACTGTGGGTACCATGGAACTTCTGTATCAGCCTAGGACCATACTTTTGGACCCCCTGTTACATGCAAAAACCATATCATGATTTTGTTGTCAGATTACTTAGATTTTCTATTAAATGCAAGCAAATGCAACTCCTCATTTACACACTATCATTGAGAGTTGTGAAGATCAAATTTTTAATACAGGTAGTGCTTAGTATCATTCTTAGCACACAAACTAGGCTTGATGAATATTAGTTATTATATCAATGTAATATAAAGAAGGACTTTATTTTCACATTGACCTAGAAAGAGAATAGATGTTTTTCTCTCTTTTGTAACTCACTTTTAAAATATTCCTTTTCAGTTTAGGAAATAAATACCAATTCAGAGTTCTTCAAATATCTTGCCTGTTTGAGCATAATTTCTTACAGTGATTATCATAATCAGCTCTATTTAAAATGAGGATAGTAAACAGGTTTCTTGAGCTAATGGAACCAAGTCATGTTTGATAAATAATTGCTGTTCCAAGAGTTAGATGATTTGTAGAGTAATGAAAGTGATTATCTACCAAATATGCTAGGTGAATTCTAAACATATAAAAAGTACTTTATATATATGTAGGATCAATAAATAAAGAAGTATAAATGGGCAACAGTATTCGCAAAATCTGAGAAAATTATTTGAACAAATAATACATAGGAAGGGGAAACTGTATATTTTGCTATAAAATGGTAAATCAGTATATAAATGCTTAACTTGGCTTGAAATAAAATATGACAAGCATGGTTGGATTCTAAAAGCCAGACATTATCTTAAGCCCACATAATATTTCTTGATCATAAGGAACAAAGTTCCCTATTTAAGTTATGATCTGTAGTAAGACATTACCAACATCTACATATAATACATCTCATAGAATACTTTTCCTTTTATTCATGTCCCTTCTCAGACTGCCTGTGTGAATAAGAATATACACATAAATCTAACAGGGTGCTCTGTGACTAGAAAACAAAACGCTTGACTAGTGGGAAAGTTGGATTTCTCTTGAGTCTCCCACACGTCATAATTCAAATATTTGTAACACAAAGATATCAAACCAATTTTCAAACCTAGGGATCTGACAATCCATTCCATAGCATATCACAAATTCATTTTTGCATGTAATGAAAATTTATAATTGAACCCAAAAGAATGACAAGGATCATGAATGAACGAACAGATAGTGAATGCTAAGCAAGTGCCTGGCCCTGCCTGTATTTATCTTTTCTTCTTTCCTGATAACTTGTGAGATGAGTGGGTCTGGCCTCTTTGTACAGCCTAGAGAATTAAATCAGTCAGGATCTTGGCAGGAAGCAGATGGCACCCTTGAATTAGAGGGTCAAGAATGGCTAATGCAAGAGACTCGACAAAGATGCCCTCAGCGAGAGAAACCCACAGAGGATAGTCCAAAATCTAAGCACTAATCACGGCAGCACTGTTACCATCCCTGGATCAAAGGACAAAGGGAGAAGTGGGAGTGGGCCCAGGTCCCTCGAAGGAGAGAGACTGATAGAGAAGGATGGCTCGGGAGATATTGTGACCTTTAATCAAGAGACCTTTAATCAAAGGTGACTTTGTTGGAGACAGCAAATACCTGATCTTACTTTCCTCCCTCCAATCTGCTGGCTCCCATGGGTGAGCCTGAATGGAAGCGAGTGGACACGGATATCTGATGACATGGTCCTTGCAGGTCCATCTTCTGTGACAGAGGGCATGGTGGAAATGAGTGGACCATGCATCTGGGAGGACAAGTAGAAGGTATCCAACACAGGAACTGAAGTTCAGAGAGGTTCAGCTCCCTGTCACAAGGCACACAGCTAGGAAGTTTCAGATCCTAGACTGGAACTCAGGTATGACACTTGAAAGGTCTTATTCTTTCCATTATTCCAAGTGATGCGCCTATTATTGGAGACAAGGAGTATGGTTATATTTTCAAAAATCTTCTCTTATCACCATGTTTTGCAGAGATACATGTGGTCCTATATGTTTAAATGGATTCATCTATCGGTTTTATAAAAGTATCATAAGAAAAAGTAATGTAAAAGGCTGTGTTCTATGGTGATTAATACATTTTATAGTGACAAGGAAAAGATGAATTGACTATGGACATAACAGCATTAATCAAATAATAGATAAATAGAATAACAGTTTCATCCTCTTAATCATGTTTTTGATTTTCCTTTATTGCATATGTCATCATTAAAATCTGGGTTAGGATTATAGCCAGCATATCCATAAAGTCATTATTATTAGTTTGTTAAGGTTGGGACCAATAATAATAGATCTATTTTTATATCTTAAAAATGGTTCCTAAAAGAAAAATGTTTTTGAAAAAACTAAATTCCAAATCAGAGGTTTGTTTTTCTTTATGAACATCAGTCAATTTCATTGGTAACTATACAGTAATACTAAAATGAAATGCTTGCCATTTGTGAGAACAGTTGAAAACTAATCTTGCTCTTACAGGTTTCATCAGACACAAAAGAATTTTCTCTAAACATTATAGGAACCATAGTCTAGAAATATGAGAATACAATTATTGGAGGGTTTATCCTAATTAATTGAGTGACTGAGGGCACAGAGGATGGTTTTGTTGGTTAATTCCCTGATAATTTAACTACTCAATGGAATAAGTTTTTTTTTAAAAAAATTAGGTAAATTACCAACGCTTGTGATTCATAACTTATTCTTCTTAATGAGTTTGTTAATATGAACAGTGATAGGATAAAGAAGCAGTATGGTTCCTAGTGTGAAAAACAATCATTTGGCTTATGACTAAAATTTCAATCAAGTTAATGTCAAATTCTATATGTTAACCAACAGGATGACAAAGAATAAGTTTGATGAGGACAGGAATGACTTTTGAAAACCTTGGTGAGATGCTTACAACATGAGATTGCTAACAGCCCTGTGATCCCTTCTATTTTATTCCGGGATTCAGTGTTCGATGATTTCAGCTAACAGGGACACTAGTCATGGTTCAAGATCTAGTATTGATGTCTGTATCTATTTTAAGTGCTTTTGAGAGGCAAATCATACATAATTTTAGAAGGTAGAAGAAATTCAGGAAGACGTTCATACATCATATATTATAATTTTATTTTAGTAGCTTTTATGTTCAGTAGAAAGAAAAGTGTGTTTCTCTGGGCAGAAGATATTGATGGCTATTTTAATTTACTAAGTATTACTTAATAAGCAAATTGCAACTCTATTTTCCACCATCAGTGTAATGAAAGTCAGGATAATAAGAGTAGCTACTCTGCAGGGTTCTGTGAAGAGTGAGAGTTAGTGTAAGTCTGTCAAAGAGCCGGCATTCACTGACTTCACTGTCTTACCTCTGGTGTGGGTCATATTTACCATTGAAATACTAATCTTTTACTTAACCCTGTGTGTTATATGGAGTAACAGCTTTTTGCAAAAGCTTGTATCAAAAGGGTTACCACAAACAAATTAGGATGATTTTAAATCTATAAGTTTATTACTGCTATTGTTTTTAGAATTAAAGACTAGAGAAATTGGATGGGTTTTTAAGCAGTGATGAAAATAAGAAAAAAAGAAAATGAGAAAATATAGTCTTGTAGCTAGAAAACTTGTTTTGCTTTTTTTTTCCCCTGAGCCTTCCTATTAATTAACTATATCATCTTTGGGGACATCACTTAATCTCTTGGGTCTCAGTTCCCTTAGGTAGAACATAGGCATAATAATCCCCTTGAGACAAAGCATATGCCCATATTCAATATGTTCTTATCATTAAAGACCATTTAAATCCACATTTTGTATCTCTAAGGTGCCTGGAAACTATTTATCCCCCTCTGGACTTTGGGATATCTCAAAAATAGCCAACTTCCTATTGCAGTCTCATCTTTTAGGTCATGTGAGTTAAGGACCAGGAAAGGGACTGATAAAGGAGACCTGGAGAATCACTTTTGCAGCAACTAGAAAAGCATTCGATTATTTAGATGTATGACACTGAGGGGCTCTTTAGCCAGGCATAGCAATTTCAGATGCAGAAACTACTCAGTCAACCTTGCTGGACGCAGTCATTTCTCACTTCATTAGCCAAAGTTCATTTAGATCTGGGAATCCCACACCAGGAACACAGTTCATTCCATTTCTAATTCAAAACACCTGGACTCCTTTGGCCAGAGGCCACATCCGGGGGATGGCTCATCTCTCTGTGGCGACCTGGGTCTTGCTTCAGCTTCCTACAACAGCAAACACATCACGAGGAAAGATTAATTTTAGTGGATCAAGGCCAAGAAAAACAAACCCAACCGAGAATTTAAAATATTAAAAACCTATTAGCTGAGACAATGGGAAGCCAACATCAGCCCCGAAGTAAGAAACATGCCTAATTAAAGAAGCAAGTGCTCTTAGAAATCATCTGCAAATTACTGGGAATGAGAGCAAGACACCTCACAAGGAGTAGCCAGAGCTCACAAGCATAGCCAGAGCTTAAATGAAGTAAACACCCAGTTTGATTCTATGCTGTTACTTGCTATTGACTCTCTCCCTGTGACTCTGGTGTTTATGGAGCAACCTCATCGTGAGAGTTTCAGGGTCAGGTGTAGGGCTGTGGCGTGTGTGCTCTGCATTGAATTATGAAGACAGAGACAGTGAAAAAGAGCAAGCATGGACATGGATTTGTCAAAAAACCAGTGGGTTTTGAACTGGACATCTACCTTCACAGGTGGCGATGCAGTACAGGATGATGATTTTCTGGTTGTGTTTTGTGAGCTCATCCCTGGGTTCCTCATTACAGCTCTTTTCTGTCTACCATCCAATTTTTCTCAGCTGTCTATATAACAGAGGAAAAAAAAAAGCAGAAATAGAAGATGGCATTCCAATTAGTATCTTTGTTCTGCCAGGATTCAATCACAAGTTCATTTCAGTTCAGCAAGCTTTTTCTCCAGTGCCTCTTTTGCCAGGCAGTCCTGGGAGCCACCGTGATAAACAGGCCTTCATTTTAACTGAACCAAACCCATGGACCTTCTGCATGTCTTGAGATTGGTTGCCCTGCTTGTCAAAGCCACTGTTCTTCACTCATACAAGCCTCTTTTCTCAGCTGAAGGCGGAAAACCTAAAACACTTGCTTTATTTTTTTTGAGACAGGGTCTCACTGTTGTGTAGGCTGAATTTGAAGTTGTGATGCGCCTGCCTCAGCCTCCTGCAGAGCCGAGATTACAGGTGTGCACCACCGCACCGGGTCTATTTGAACTATTTTTCCCCTTCCACTAGCCTTGGTGTAAGGCTTTAATGCAATTACTGGTTAGTAGTATTGATAATAGGAACAGAGGAAGATAATGGCTCAAATATGATTCTTTTAATATGGCTAGTAGATAGGGTTTTGATAAAAATCGACAACTGATAGTTACAATTTCCTCAGAAAGATATGAAAATTCTTTCCTCGAAGACACTGTTTTATATTACAGGTATGACAAACCAAAACCTTGTGTCTAGGACCCAGAACTACTAATAAAGGTGGTATAAAAGAAATTGGTTTATAATATATTGGGAAAGAAGTAAATATTTATTAAACTACCAAGTGTCGGGTAGAATCCTTCACACTGATGTTCTTCTCTAGGTGGATAGGGTTCAGATCGTAATGACTGTTGAAGTATTAGTCTGTACTAGTTGGAAATGATTGCTGCTCTGGGCCCCCAGAGTGTGTCCTTCCAGCGGTGTCTGAAGAATTTTCTAGGCTGTCCATCAACTTTTCCCAATCTGGCAACAGAAAGACAAATGCCTGGCTTTGTGGGTGCTTCCAGTACTTGTCCCAGCACTAAAGCTGGCAACATCTCTTGTGATTCTTCAGCACCTGGGCAGTACTAGATGTGCTTTATTTGAATATTGTCCCAGTCATCTCATTTGACAGTGTGGAAGACAGAGCTCACTCTATTAGAGTGGCTTGCTGAGAGGGGCAGAGAAAATTAGAGGCTGAGCTGAATTTTAAATCCAGCTCTGATGGCAAGCCTTTCCCACCAAGGGCCAAAGGAACTCTGGGCCTGCCAGAGAGCACTCACTTCCCTATGGCTGATTGCTTTTTGTCTGCACTAATTGGCCCATTAGCCATCAAGTCTAAGAACTTGACTAGTACTTCTTTATATGTGACTATATGTATGAATTAAGAGACCGGAAAGGCACCCAAAACAACTGTGAAATCTTTCTTCATGAGAATTTACATGTGAATAAAAGGCATGAATAAGATTTGTGTGGTAGCAAAAATATAGAAACAGGCCAGGAATGGTGGCCCACGCTTGTAATCCCAGTACTTGGGAGACTGAGACAGGAGGATCGCAGGTTTGTGGCCAGCTTCAGCTACTTAGTGAGGCCTTCTGCAACTTAGTGAGACCCTGTTTCAAACTAAAGAATAAAAAAATAGGGCTGGGGTGTAACTTGGAGTTAGAACACCCTGGGTTCAATCCCCAGTACCACAAAAAGAAAAATAGAGACAATTGAAATGCCCATCAATAGAGAGTGGTCAAATTCATTAAAGGACCTCAGTAAAGTGAAATAAGATACAAACTCGGTGGATCTATCTGTGCAGATATAGAAATGTGTTTACGATAAAGAGCAGGAAAATAAGTATACCATTTTTTCCTTTGGAAGTACGGAAAATGGTGGGGTAAAAGGAGTTATAGCTGAGAGGTGTGGTAGTGTGGTGGGAGAGGTGAAGAATTTGCAGGAGGACTTGCAGCAGAGGGACCAAGTTCCCTGAATATACTAGGTGCCCAGGGGAGCTAGATTCATGCTCAAAATAATTGCATAGATGTTTCCCATCATTGCATAGATGCATAGATGATCCCATCATTGGATCACAAACATAGAGGTCTGGTGGAGTATGATATTCACACTTCATCATAATAAGACATAAGGACACAGTAATTAGAATAGCTACACTTAAAAATACTGACCTGACCATATGAAATATTGATAAGAATGGAACAATTGGAGCTCTCATATACTACTGGTAGGAATAGAGAATGGTATAGTGACTCTGGTAAATGGCTTAACAATCTTGAAAATCTAATTGTATACCTATCATATGACTCTGTCATTCCATTTCCAGGTATTTACCAGAAGAAATTAAAGCTTATGTCCATATAAAAATTTGAGCATGGATATTCCTATCAATTTTATTTCAAATAGTCAAAGCCCAGAAAGAACCAATATGTCCATAAATAGGTAAATGTATAAGCTAATTGTGGTATATCTCTACTCAGCAATAAATAGGAATGAACTACACAACATGAATGAACCTCAAGACAATTACACTATGTCAAAGAAGTCAGACAAAAATATATTACGTACTGTATAATTCTATCTATATAAAATTCTAGAAATTACAAACTAATCTATAGTGGCAGAAGACAGATCAGTGGTTGGTAGGGATGGAGAGGGGCAGACTAAGAAGGAAGGGAAGAATTGAAGCACATGACAATTTTGGGGGGTAATGAAAATTTCATTATTTTGACTTTGGTGATGGTTTTATTAGTATATACATATTTGGAAAACTGCTCAAATTATATACTTTATGTATACTATTTTTTTTTTTTGCGGTACCGGGGATTGAACGCAGGGGCGTTCTACCTCCGCGCTACCCCCCCGGCCCTATTTTTTATACTTTATTTTGAAACTGGGTCTCACTAAGTTGCGGAGGGCCTCACTAAGGAGAGAGAGAGAGAGCGAGAGAGCTGAGGCTGGCTGCGAACCCGGATCCTCCAGTCTCCGCCTCCCAAAGTACTGGGATTACAAGCGTGAGCCACCACACCCGGCTACTTTATGTATAGTTTATTGTGTATCAACTATAGCTTGATAAATTTTCTTAAAAAAGTAAAAAAAACGGGAGCAGAATTTAAACGGGCTCTTGAGTCTCTTTTGGTATATAAGTTGACCACCATATACTTCTCTGTAAATTTAAAATTGTAAAGTAGGGTAAGAGGTGGTTGCGGGGAACTAGAGAATATTTTCAAAGTCTCTTGGCGATCCAAATCTATACATGTCAATGAAACAAGGAAGGGTCTATGTGGCTATTAAAACCCCAATGATTTTATTAAAATAATGCTTTTGTTCTTACTTATGTACCTTTGTATAAATGTCTGATGTTCTGCTTGTTATTAGATAATTCAAAACACACTCTCGATTTATACTTGAGGTCATGTTTTGTGGCTAGTAGTGAGGTTAGCAATTGGCTTTCTGAGGAACTTTTTAAAGATTATTTGTGATTTGATTTCTTTAATTTTCATAAATACAGAAATAGAGCTTATGTTTTTAGAAGCCCCTTTTCCTCTGCATAGGGCTGCATTTTATCACACACCACTTTTTTGTAGGATTCGTTAATGTCTTGCCACCAACTGAGCCAGATGGTGCCTTAAAACTTAGATTAGATAATTGGATTATTTGTTTGTCTCAAACATAATATTGAGGAACCTTTTAGAAAGAAGAGCCCCTCAACAAATTAGCCTGCTTCAAAGTACCACAGAAAACAGAGCTCTATTCTATTTTTAATCTTTTCCAACACATTTTAGAGAGAAAAATATGTTTCTTTCTTATGTTATTGTTTCCTATTTCTATGGACAGTTTCTCAGAAACACAACTGTAGTAGCATCAATGAGACCCGAGAAACGGATGCTTATGGTCAACATGAGGCTTTCATCCCAGGTGGAAGACAGTTGTGGAAAATACTGCAAGGTGGCTCGGGAGCAGGGATCCTGCACCCTTCACTTTTCATCTGAGAGTTTCCCTAAGAGAATCTCATGCAGAAAAATCATGTAGAACTCAAGGACAGAGTGTTGGGTTGGGAGCAAGGGACACGATTTACACAGGTCACAGGGCTGATGAAGATGATAGTTAAGCATTGTTGGTTGCTTTGTCCATTCTCCTCAGGAGATTTTACTCCCTACTCATCTTGTAAAAAGCAAATAAACTTTCATTCAACTACAGAGTGAGAGTTTAGTCATTGGCTATCGGTCTTCGTCAGTTTCTTAGCTTTTCACCTAGAGTGGCTTCCTAGGGCTCCATATTAAACAGTTCCATCCTTGATGGGAGGAAATTATTACTCCCAGCTCACACCTTGCAGCAAAGGCATAAATCTTCCTTAGTGACTTTGTAACTGTGGAATTTTTAAGGAAGAGGAAATTCCTTCATGCACAAAATCAACCTTAGAAAGATACTAATATGTCAAGAAGCTTTGTCAGTTCCACTTTCTCAAAAACAATTGTGTTCCTGTTGCCCAGAAACACTTTGAGACACATTATCCAGCCAAGTAGTTTACCATCAGAGGCTTTTTTTTTTTTAATGCTGGGGATTGAACCCAGGGGAATTCTACTTCTGAGTTACACCCCCAGCCCTATTTTTATTTTTTATTTTGAAACTGGGTCTCACTAGTTTGCAGAGGGCCTAAGTAGCTGAGGCTGGCCATGAACCTGTGATCCTCCTGTCTCAGCCTCCCAAGTTCTGGGATTACAAGTGTGCACCACCACGCCTGGCTCCACCAGAGGCTTTTACAGGTTCTAGCTCAGAGATTTGTCATGGAAGCCATCTTCTTGGTCTCCAGCAGGACGAAGATGTAAGTAAGCGTATGGCGGCAATTAGTTTGGGGGTGCAATTTTAGGTGAGAATTATAATGCATAATAAGAGTATAGTGTACAAAAAGTAAAGGGAGATGAACGAGGCATGATCAAGGAACCAACATCTAATAAGGTGAGGCTTTCCTGATCTAGAACTGGGCATGACACCTCGTCGCTTTGTAGAGTGGGGCCAGTGTCATTGTAATAAAAGACATTTTCTTCCCAGAGAGTTGCTTCCCATATGTCAGGCACTAGAAAATAACTGAGATTTGTGTTTACAACCTACAGAGTGCTGTTTCCATATACAACAGCCTTGATCTTTCAAAACTAAGTTCGGTAGGTGCTGCTGTCACCCTGGTTTGTACAGGTGGAATCAGGTTCAAGGTTGTTAGATCATTTGCTCAGGGACACATGGCTAGGGAGGAAGGGCATACACTTGCGTCTGTGCTCTCTGACACAAATCCCAGGTATTCTCTTACTTGTTTGGTTAAACACTTTATCATTCTAGACAAATAGAGCCATATATAGAATTTATTACAGCCATCTGACTGTGTATCCTAAAAAGAGTTCAGTATGATGGTCAAGTGAGTCTGGAGTCAAAATGCTGGAGTTCAAACCCACCTTCTGTTATTCACAACAGTATGAACTTAGGCCATAATCTCAACATATTTGTGAATAATGTTACTTTTTTCATAGAGTTGTTGTGAGAGCTAATGAGTTAATAAGCATAAAGCACTTGGAACTCTGCCTGGCACCTTCTTAAAGTCACCTAGCCACAGCAGCAAACACCATTGTTACCATAATTGATGCATATTTTAATAGAAAAGGAAAGCATTTATTACATTTCTTCCAGCTCTGTGGGAATAAAAATTAGGCCTGAATGACATGCGTTTTGTGTTGATCTGAATCCTGCCAGGATTAGGTTGGGCACTGGAGAGCTGCATTACTCTAGTGAATTCTTGTTTCCCTTCCCAGCCATACCTTAAGGGCCAGGAAATATACACTCATGTTCTTTTTTTTTTTTTTGCGGTACTGGGGCGTTCTACCTCTGCGCTACACCCCTGGCCCTATTTTTTTTTATGCTTTATTTTGAAACCGGGTCTCACGAAGTTGCGGAGGGCCTCACTAGGTAGGCAGAGAGAGAGGGGGAGAGAAGAGAGAGAGAGAGAGAGAGAGAGAGCTCATGCGCGCTGAGGCTGGCCGTGAACCCGGATCCTCCGGTCTCCGCCTCCCAAAACTTGGGATTACAAGCGTGCGCCACCACGCCCGGCTTTACACTCATGTTCTAAGTGTCTTATTTACACCTCCCCACTATGTGTAGGAATTATAGGGTTCATTTTTACTATCTTGAGCTCCATGCTATGCAGCGGGGCTTGGAATAGGGGTGGATACTTAAGTCTAGTGCTGTACTTGTGTACTTTCTGCAATATTTTTTTCCTCTATCTTTCACTGTTCTCAGGGTTCAATCCTAAATTCTTTTCATTTCTCTCTAGGTATACTTCCTTAGAGTTATAAACCAGTCACATGGCTTTAAATAGCCACATTTTGCCAATAAGCCTCAAGTTTACATCCAGGCTTGATTTCTTTTCTGAATTCCAGACTAACTCCATCTTGCCCCTCGGAAGTTCGATAGACAACTCAGACTTAACATAAGCAAAACCACTTCCTATCCTCTTCTCCAAACCCTCTGCATTTTTAGTTTCCCCCATTTCAGATGGTGGCATCTCCATCCTTCCAATGGTTCAGGCCCCAAATCTTGGAGTCATCTGTGACCCTTCTGTCATACCTACATCCAACTTAAGAAACCCTCTTCTCACTGTCTTCAAAAGCTATCCTGAGTCTCACTACTTTCCACTGTTCCCACTACCTTGGCTTGAGCCACCATCATCTCCTGTGAATTCCTGCAAAGCCCTCTTCGATGGCCTCTATCACTCTATTCTCCTATTCTATAGTTTGTTTTCAGCACAGCAGCTGGGCTGATGCTTTTAAAATGCAAGTGAGAGCACGTGAGTTCTCTGCTCAAAACTCTGAAGTGGCCTAGAGATCAGTATGATTTGATTAACTCTGGCCTTTTCTACTATTCTCCTTGCTTATATTGTTGCTGCTTCAAGGGCCTTTGCCCTCCTGTTTCTAGGGCCTGCATCTCTGCATGGCTCACCCCTTCACCCTTGTAGGTGAAGAATCTTCAATCCCACCTTTCCAGTGAGACTCACCTGCCTACACTACTTGATGCTGCACCAGCCCCCTCCTTACTTCTCTGACCTCAGATTTCCTGGATGGATCCTGTTCTACTCTCCCTATGCCCCACATGGTACTTTCCTTAACCACACTTTAGTTCCACAATGCTCACCCAAAACCCCTGAGACTAGATACATTTCCGAAGTTAGTCCTTTTCTTTATTTTCCCAGATTTTAGTAGAGAATGCAGTGCATATACCATATAGTGTATCTCAGTAGGTCTTGTATTCAAACACATTAGCATTTCTAAACTAAAACACAACTCAGAAATAGATGCATTAAGTGGGATAAAGGCTATCCATAGCTGCATGTTAGTTCAGATCAGGTTTGCTGATGATTAGATTAAGAAAAATTCTAATTATTTAGGACATTTGGACTTTGATTTTGCAAATAAGGTGTTGTGGATTTGTATATAATTATTCACTGTGTTTATCTCCCCACGGGAGGACAAACTCTGTGCGGGCAGTGCCCATGGTCTCCAGCTCACTGACACATCCCGAGTGCTGAGGTCAATGCTTGGCGCATGGTAAATGCTCCGCGAGTAATGCTGGAATGAACGAATGTGTCATACAACTATTTCTTTCTTTTTTCCAGATTTAATGAATCAATGGTTTGTTACTGTACGTACATGTATGACTTACATGCTTTGCCATCTGAACCTTGCCTTCCTTTTATCCTTCAATTCTGCCCTGTTTCTATTTTCATTAAGGTAGCCCAGGCCTTCTCAGTATAGGTTCAATCTTACCCACACGACACCTCCTCTCCCCTAAAAATGTAGTTTTCAATGCTCTTTCCCTACCAACTATTGCAGTTGTTCATTTTCTACTAGTAGAGTATTTGTATCGGATACCTTTGTACTTCATTTCATTTATTAATGACTTTTTAAAGCTAATGACTTTTTAAAGCTAACTTGTTATCCTTCACCTAAATTTCAAGGTTCTTAGAGTAAGGGTTATAATCACCACTGCTGCTGCTAGCAGGGTGTTAAGTAAAGCTTTCAATTCACAGTGGTATGTTCACCATTCAACAAATTACACATTTTTGCCAGTTTTGTACTAGATGCTAGAACTACAATTGTTTATTAGATTCAATCCTTGCCCTGAAGAAGTTTACTTACTGACTACTGAGGGAAAAAAGAAGAAACTAGGTCATTGCAATTGAACTGACTGGTGTCTTGCTAAGGAAAATATCAGGCTGTAGGCAGTTAGCCCAGGCATTCCCCAAGGCACTGGCCGATGAAATGAGACATAAAAAATAAGAAACACCCCAAGGAAGAGCTGCAAGGGAAAATGATTTTGCAAACAGAAGGGTCTGCAAGTGAAAAGAGCTGGAGGTGAGGAAGAGAAGGGGTATGCCATTATATAAGGCATGCAATAGTTGAACTAAAGGCACTTGGGGTGGTTGGTGTATAGGTTGCAAGAGAGGTGAGTGGTACAGTGAAAGATGAAGTTGATCCTGAGAGAGGCTAAAGCTAGCTCATGAAGGGTGTTGAACATCATGCCAAAGAATTTATTCAGAGACTGAAGCAGGGGATCTATGATGTGCTCAGACTTCAATTGAAAGAAGACTCTGGCTGCAGTGTGAAGAATGGAGTGGAGAGATCAAGGCTGGAAGTAAAGAGAGCAATCCTTTCATTTTTCCAGTTTGTGTGGCAATGCCCCCTTGAAGAATTTGCTAAAGGCTGTGCTCGCTGTTCATCTCTTATAGGATGGAAAATAAATCTTAATGATTATGCTGAGGGGAATGCAGGGTGATGGTGACACATTTATTGATTAAAAATATTGGCTTTTGTTTTATGAACTTTGGGAAATAGAGTCCCTCCAAATAAAAGAAAAATGCATCCACAAAATATTTGAATGACAGGTATGTATTTTGCAAAACAGGGTACGATGCTGGCTGAGACAGCCCTCTGAGAGCAGAGGTTGGAACTCCGGAGGGTAGGGAAAGGACAGGGCAACGATGCCACAAAAAGACTGACAATGACAAATGGGTGTGAACTCTGGGAGAATACAGAGCCCAGTGTACCCCACTCTAGCCTGATGAAAGCAACCTTCCCAGACCCTTAAAGAAATGAATCTGTTAAGCAGATGCCTTCAACATGTCACTGTCAGACAAAGCTTCCTTTGCTAAAGCCCCTCTCAGAAAGCTTGATAATGGATAAGTCTAGCTAGAAGAATAATTTGTCAAACTAATTTATGACAGTCCGGGGAGCTCTCTGAATAATAGGAGACACTAGGGAACAGGAGGCGGCCAGCTAGTGGAATGTTTGTGACCCTCTCCCCTTCGTACCAGGGCTTCTGTTTGTTTTTTGTTTTATTACATGACTGAGGCTAGCATTGTTTTCAGTTCTTTGGCTCTGTTAATAATAGGTCTACTCTTTGTTCATTTTAAAAATGTGAAAATGTGAATGCTGTGTGGGAATGCTGGGTTTCAGGCAGGAATCGTCAGGGAAAATTGGATCTCCAAGTCAAAGCTATCAATAAAACAGGAAATAGATCAGCCTGCTGTGGCTCAGATGCTTGGGTGTGAGCCTGTAGGATCCTCAGGGGAAAAACAACTAGAATGGAGCTCTCAGGCAGTAGCTTATCCCCATATGCCCCTAGTAAGAAGCCACAGGCCAAACCCAAACCTAAACCGCTAAGCACAATGGCAGAATTTTCACTTTCTGCTTTTAGAAAATAAGAAAGAAAAATCACCCAATCAAAAAAGAAGCAATTTACCTGTGACAAAATGGGAAAATTATCATCATTCTGGATGATTATCATCCTTTCTGACCATTCAGAAAGACTTGTTTTTCAGGAGAAAGAATTAAACTACTTATTTCTAACATAAGAAGTTATCAGACTGTACATTTCTGGAAGAATTATTTTCCCTGGTCATGGTAATAATGACTGTATTTGTCAAACTATTATAAAGAAAAAATAAGGATAGGAAGAAAGAAAAAAGGAAGGGAGAATAAATACATGAGCTTAGTCTGTTGAAACTCCCTTTGGGCACTATTTTGAGGTCCAGGAAGGACCATAATATATTAAACCAACACTATGCCCCATTTTTGGCCTCAGTTTTCTGATATGCATTTCATGATCTCCATGTCAGCAGTCAGGACTTAAAAAACTAAACATCCCACAAAATACATTGCAAAATAACTTAATTTAAGAAAACAATAGAAAGGTGAAAATAAAACCACTCTCTATTCTTCAGGGCAAGAAATGCCCTGACAATAATCATAAAGGCATCCTTATAGTGTGACAGAAAGAGGTAGGAGCTCTGAGTGCCCTACTTATCAGTCAATAATTTTAGAAAAATATCCCTCCTCCTATCAGATTTTATTCTGCCAGATGAGAAGTTTGGACTAGATTATCTCTCTGGCTTTTTCCAGGTCTGAAATTCATTATATTAACTGTATACTTTAAATTCAGATAGTAAATACTTTTATGCTAGGTTTTGGGGGCCTCAGGATATGATCCCTACCTTAGCAGGGTTCACATTACACATTACACTACTCGAGATTATCACTTCTGTGCAGATGTGCAAAATGAGTAGCATTTTTGCTGTTTGTTTCTGAAACATGTTAATATAATTAATACAAAGGCTTTCCAGTGAAATGTGGTAGATGTAAATTAATATGGCCCCATGGTGGGTTTTTTTCATGGATATGAGTTTATAGGTGTTTAGTTTGTGTTCATGTATGGCTGGAGGTGGGTTTTTTAGTGTAACTCCATGGATAAGATACTAATTTGTGGAGGTATGTTTACATAGGTTTGCACAAATTCAGTCTTTAATTCGGCGCTCAATTTCCCAATGCTCAGTTGTACTCACAACCACTCCTTCCACCTACACACGTATTTTTAGCATAAAAATTCATTGAACTCAACCCCAGATAATCAAGTGCCAGATCACATGATTCAGTAAGAGAGACTTGATGTACTTTTCTCCTGATCCTCAAGTGAATCATTGACACAGGGAAGGAAAAGTATTCTTGTCTTAAGTTGGAAAGCTTTACCTGTTTGTTCCCTGTGGGGCCCAGGTGTGAGTGGACACTGTTATCATCATTCATCCATTTCTATGAACCTGGGGCATTCACTTCTGTATCTGTAGGCATGGCTGTCAGTGGGTTCTGTGGCTCAACCTGAATCTCCTAGGATGACACATTTCAGACCAAAGTCTTTTATTCCACTCTTTCATTTTTAGGATGTTCTGGCTTTCATGAGATGTTATATTGCATTTTCTCTAACAAACACATCTCTGAGAAACTGCCTAATACTCCATGTTATTTTTTCCTTAAAAAAGCCCACTTCAGATGATATCCAAGACATTTTTGGATTTTCAACATTCCTTAGCCAGATGTTCAACAGCAAATATTTTCTCAGCTGGGAAATAGAAGGAAAAAAAAAAAACAGTGATACGTGTCAGTAGTGGTGGGAATTATCAGTATCAACGAACACTTTTTTTTGTTTTACTTTTTGCATGGGATACTAGCAGCAATATTTTAAATATGAATCTCAGTCCTATCCTTAATATATCTTAATAAATTCCAGCTCAGAAACAGCAAAGGAAAATTGATACTGGAGACTACAGAGCGTGCAAAAATATGGAACATATTCAGAAGTTATTACTATTCATTCTACTTCCAATCATAGGTTTACTCAACCTATATGTGATAAATGAACCTTCAGGGTATATTTGCATTGACATTTATGAGGTTCCAGAATAAATGACCTGATTTTTTTGGAGGGGCGTTCCCTAGAGGATTTAAGGGTAACTGAAATATCTTTGGCACAGAATGTTTCTTAAGTAGCTTTGAAGCCAGAGAATTTAATTGAATATGAAAACTCACTTAGGAATAAAAATCTGAAGGCACTTTGGGGCATTGCATTATGGGGCTAAGCCAAATATTTCAAAAATATTTTACTTCAAATGAAATTTTCATTCATTTGGCTGGTTAATTAAATATGATTTTTTTTCTGAATTTTTTTCTGAGTAGGAAAAACTCTTTGAATATATAGTATTAAAAAGAATACTAAATAAATTGGAACACAAGAGGTCATTGGTTTGGGGCAACTTTGGAAAGTAATGTTTTTTTTTTATCAAGGGAAGAAACATATTTCTTTCTTTGAACTGTTTCTTTCCTTGAAGCTTTTGGGTTCCCTTTATGGTCTCTCCCAGCCTGTATGGTCACTTGTATCTAGTTAAAGTGGTTTGGAATGAAATTATAATTCACTCTGTTACTTTCTCTAAAGAATCTCAGACTCTAAGGAATTCTCATGTAAGATTCAGTAAAACAGTGTCCTTTTAACCTAGAGCATCTTTTGATTCAGAGTGGGTTTTTTTTCAGTTATTTATTGACTTGGAATCTCTCCAAATCTGGATCATCTTATGGATAAGGCTCCTCTTTCATGCCATGATAAGTTATCTTGTAATTAAAAACTAAACTTTTATCTTAGAAGCACTTTTAAGATACTGCAATCAAAACTGGCATGCCTGAGTACTGTGGAACTCCATTTAAGATTCTAGCATTTTGACTTTGAGAGTGTGGCACTGGAGTGACTAATGTGTTACTTGAAACATTGAATGTTAAAATTCAAATCTTGGAAGTATTTTTGGCTAAAGAGCAAGCTCAGCCTTTAAAATGATGATATCAGCATGGACTTCTTTTTTGGTAGATGATTAAATCTTTCAAGAGATTTTCTCTTGAGTTTAATGAAGATAAATTTTTTAATGTGGAAATTATAAATAAACACCCCTCACTTGAATAATGAGTATTGTTCATGTTCCAGTGTGTTTCAATGTGTTGGGAAGATGGAGTTCTGTGAATCACCTGCCTAATCAAATCATTCTTATAATAAAAATTGAGCTTAGGAAAACTACACTATTCCTTACATCTCTCCCCTCCCCACAGTGGGAACTTTTTTGTTTGTTTTTATTTTTCTTTTATATTAATTTCTCAAACCACATGACATTTATATGACTTAAATATAAAAATCAGACAGCATATTTGATTTGAAATGGATTTGCAAAATATTTTAGCATTTCCTGTATAATGTTACTCACTCTGAATAATACTGGTATCTATAGCTTGATTGAAAGAAAAGTTTTCCAAATTGAAACACAGTTGGATCAAGGTGTATTTTATAACACTTGTATGTTATAGTTGGACTGGAAGATTATCCAAACAATTAACATACAGAAAATTGGACATCCTTTGTTCTCACCAACCTGAGTTCCATCCCTTTTAGAGAGTCTCTTTCCATTTCCCACAAACCATTTCCCAAGCACCTTTCAACTTCAAAACTGGCCCAACTGCAAGGAGACAGAGTAGAGAATGTTCTTCCAGAAAAATCTCTGCATTTATGTTACTAGAAACCAATAGGCTAAGACAAAGAAATGTAAAGGAAATTGTAAAGGACTTACCACACACATATAGGACTAAATAAATGAACTTAAACATTCTGAATGAGGGTCATTATTTTGCTGGCCAATAACTGAACATTTTGGGTTACTCAAGGGGATGGAGAACTGGTAATATAGATACATAAATACATCAAATATTTAGAATATTTACAGATGTAGATATACATGTTATGTAACATACATGATATAATACAGCTACATATTATTATTAAATCTCAGACTGATACTTTCTCCCAAAGTTTCCTGATCCCAAACTGGACAACTAACAACAAATTGTTTACAAAACTTCCGAATTACCAGCATCACTTAGGTTTATTAAAAAATAGAAGTCCACTTTTCATCCTCATTTCCTTCTTAAGAGTTTTGAATTTAAAAGGATTGAAGAGTGTCCCAGAAAACTATATTTTAAAAAAAGATGTTCTGAAGATAAATCAAATTTCAGATCTCCTCATTTAGACCATCTGTCATCTCCTTTGGTACCTCAGCTCCTTTGAGATGGAGTGAGTACTCTGCTTGTACAACAAATACCAGGATGGGCTGCTTTAAGCTAACCTCTAGAATTTGCAATTATATTTGCAGATGCTTCTATCTAACAAAAATGACAGAAGAACCAAAATAGTTTTAAGTTACACTAAATGGGAAACCCACTTCTGGAGTTATTATGAACAGACTTCAATCTTAGAAGTAGCAGGAAATTTCTTCTTAAAGGAATCAAATTTAAATACACAAACTGAAAGTTATTCCTTAATTAGGGAATAGCAAAGATAAATTAGCATCTAGCTTGTTAAACAGTCAGATTGAAGGCATCTTTGGGGAAAAGTTATCAAATGCTAGAACTTTAACTTACCTTTCATTACCTTATGAAATTCTATATCTCATTTAAAAAGTAAAACTTAGAAAATAGAAAAAATATCAAAAATATATTCACCATACCTGTGTATAATCACTGAATATTTTATGTTGGTCTTATTTTAAAATATGCATATTTAGCCGGGTGTGGTGGTGCACACTTGTAATCCCAGTACTTGGGAGGCTAAGACTGGAGGATTCCTGTTCGTGGTCAGCCTTAGCTACTTACTGAGGCCCTCTGCAACTTAGTGAGACCCTGTTTCAAAATAAAGAATTAAAAAATAGGGCTGGGGTGTAGCTCAGAGGTAGAATGTCCCTGGGTTCAATCCCCAGTACCACAAAAAAATGCATATTTATATCTCTATATAGAAATGTATATAAACATTTATAAAATTTTAAGCCCAAGAATTGTCTGGGTTTCCCCAGGTGACACCACTGTTGTATAAAATGTTGTTTGAGCTGGAATAATGGCTCAATTAAGTTATATAATAGAGTAACTAACATTTATATGTTGCTTATAATAGGCACTGTGTGCTTGACACATGTTAAAGCTTTTAATTGTCAGAATAGTGAGGCAAGTACTAGTTGGGCATGGTGGCGCGCACCTGTAATCCCAGTATTTGGGAGGCTGAGACAGGAGGATCACAGGTTTAAGGCCAGCCTTAGCAACATAGCGAGGTCCTTAGCAACTTAGTGAGACCCTATTTCAAAATAAAAACTAAAATAGGGCTGGAGTGTAGTGTAGCTCAGAGATAGAATGCCCCTGGATTCAATACCCAGAACCACCACCAAAAAAAAAAAAAAGAAAGAAAATGACAACAACAAAAATCAATAAGGCAAATACTAATGTCAGCTTTCCAAGTCTGTGGGGTTAACAATGTGGATTGAAAATATTGAACACATGCCAATATTTTTATTGCCATTATTCCCTAAACAACATGTATAACAACTATTTATATAGCATTTACATTGTATTATGTAGTTTAAGTAATTTAGAGATGATTTACATTATACATGAGGATGTGTGTAGATTATATGCAAATACTGGTCCAATTTTTCATATAAGGGACTTGAGCACCTGAGGGTTTGGGTAGGGGAGAGGACCCTAGAACCCCCAAGTATCCTGAGGGATGACAGTGTATTATTGGTTCAGAGGGTTCGGATGGTTTTGCAGTACCACGTAGCAAAAGCAGAATTCTAACCTGCTGCAGGGTCGACGCTGTCAACAGCCACAAAGGGCCAAGAGAAGATGAGAGGACAGACCAGAGGACAGATTGGAACCAGGAGATTCAGTTTCTTAAAATGACCCTCTATTCCTGCATTTCTGTTTTAACATGAACATTTAAGTGGGGAGAAATTAACTAGGAAATCTTTAGGTTTGTTGGAGACATGCTGTCATGTAACAGAACAGCTTAGGAACCATTGATCTCAATACATCTATCAGGCTGGGTTTTGCCTCAGATTTTATTCCTTAAACATGACAAAGGAGTACAGAGAGAATTTTGCAAATAACTAAAAACTTTTACCTGAGGCAGATTTTATTTTCTTTTTCTTGGTAAAATGGTTCTGACTCTTTTCTTCAGATCTGAGAAACCACTTTAAAAGACCCCTTGCAAGATTCTGCAAGGCGGGTTTCTAAATATATGCAAACAACCCAAGAAAATACCTTAATTTTTTTCTCAAACTACTTTCACAGTTGGACACCTGGTTCTGAAAAACAGCCAATTGTAATTTAGGCTGTGAATTAAGACAAGAGGCATCTTAGACCCTCCCAAGGGGTTTGCTATTTTAAGACAATCTTCTGAGCTTTTGTGCTCGGTCATGCTTAGCTAACACAAAGCTCTCTTCCAGGGAAGTCAGCCATCTTAATTGATCAAGATTCCATTGAAGAATATCTAAAGTGACCAGAGCCCAGGGGCACAGCGTCATAATGAAGAATATTTATTGCTATTCTTATGTCCTCATTGCTCAGTGACATACAGAAGCATCTCTACTTTTTAGTCTCATGTAATCAACCTGGAATCATTTTCTCTGGAAACCTTGACCCTATTTCTATTAAGTCACATGTACCCTGTTAAATGACTCTTAAGCTGCCCAGCTTAGCTCTGTTTTTCTTTTTTTTTTAACCCTTATCCTGTGATTGCATTTCCATTTTGTAACCATAAGCTTCTCATAGGTCAAAGAAAGCATCCTTTCAAGGAGGTAAAATTCCTTTTTTTTTTTCACATTCAATTTAACCAGGCAGGATTGAAATCACTTTTTCTTGCAGTGTCATTCCCAGCTCTGGGTAATATGGCAGCCCAACCATCTTGAGTGCTGGAAACCTTCAGGCTGACATCTGGTGTTGGATGATTTCACACACAAAGGAAACCCACTCCTTCTGAGGCTGCGGTGCGGCCAACTGGCCTGCAGGTTACACGACAGCACAAGGATCACACTGGCCCAACTTTTGAATTAAAAAAGAAAGAAAAAGGGATGGAAAACATCTGTTGAGCATCTGTTGCTAGATACTTTATCTCTCTTATGAACCTCAGACTGTTTCTGGAAATATCACTTCACCGACTGATACTGCTGAAGACCAGTATAAAGGATAGATAATGAAAATGTGGAAAAATGAAGTAATAGCAGTTGGAATCTTGTCATTTTCAAGGTGAAATCTTGTCCATCTAAAATAGAGATACAGTTGTATTTTGGATATATAGCAAGGCAGCTGGCCTAATAGACCTTTGGTTTAGTCTCAGGTTCCTTCCAAATAGTCTTCTATATCCTTAGTAAATAGGTTTCCATATTCCCAGTACCTTGCACGGTTCTTCATACATAGCTGATTCAGTAAATAATATTTAAAAGCTACCTAATCTGTTAAAGTTTGTTACATAATTTTGAAAAGTTTAGATGCTTTCTTAGATCTTTCTTCTTCTTCTTCCTCTCCTCCTCCTCCTCCTCCTCCTCTTC